>JANHJO010004720.1:44704-55431 GCA_032468235.1 Pseudoxyrhopus heterurus | reverse complement strand
CCTTGGCTGGCCGGCGTCCTCTTTCATGCTTGGGAGGCGGAGGCTACCCATGCGGCCCTGCCTGCCTGCCTGCCTTGCCTGGGCAGCTGGGTTGAGCTGCACTCCTGCAGTGCGCCAATGTTGGTGGAGGGTGAGGAGGAGGTGGGGGGTGCTGGGTTGGGCTCTGCAGGAGTGCTGCTCAGCCCAGCCACCCAGGCGAGGCAGGGAGGGGGGAAGGGCCTCCGCCTGCCAAGCATGGAAGAGGAAGCCGGCCAGCCGAGGGGAGGGAAGTGGTCCAGAGTGCCCTGCTGCGGGGGATAAATAATTCACGACTTCGCTCTTCTCCTGCAGCCTGGCTGCTCCTACGTGGGCAGCCTCTGGAAGAGCCACCTGCCCAGGTGAGGCCAGGGCAGAACGGGAAGGGGGCTGGACAGGGGTTGGAAGAGCAGCAGACCCTCCCCCTGCATCCCTCAGAGGGGCTTCCCCCCCTGCCTGGCTTGGATCCCCACCTGGATGAAGCCGGGTTAACAGCTAGTTGCTCTAAAAAGAGTTGGGAAGCTACAATTCAGAGAGGGAAAATAGCCATAAGGATGCTCACAAACTTTTTCTCCACTGGCTCTTTTCTGATCTCCCAATGGGTCTCCAAATATATTTCTCTTTATTGAGTTAATCCAGAACCCCACATGGGAAGAAATTATGAAAATAGCTTTAGAGTTATGTCCTGTTTATTTCTCATTATTTATTCAAGCAAACTTTAAAAGAAGCAATTAAAATGAACCAAGTACAAAATTTGGTCAATAAAACAGTATATATAATTAAAAACCTTCAGGCTAAAAGCCAAAGACAAAAAATGAGATTTTATGTTGCTGAAAGGCCTACCAGGCATTCTTATGAAATCTGAAAGCGTTAGAAGTTAAAAGGCCTCTGATCTGACCCCCACACACATACACTTTTGGCACCTAACTGACTCCATGGGGAGACAGGAATTCCTTCAGGATAAAGGGAGATGCCAAAGGTGGAATCTACATATCTGAGGGCAAGTGCAATCTATCTTTTCTGGATCTCACACAGGATCAAAGCCTAAAGTAGGAGTATCCCAAACTGCACAGGGAGAACATGGTGAAACCAGTATATAAACCACACTCCCTGCTCACAGCAAAAACCCGTCCCCCTATAAAACCAAGTCCCTGCACCTCACTGTCTTTGTAGTCTATCCTCAAGAACAGAGCCTTTTGATCTTGAGAATAATATCTCCTTTGCACCGTATGTCTGGATTTCATTTTTTATTTGTTCTTGCATCATCCCAGCTCGTGAAAACCCAAATTATTCTTCCAACAAAAGAATTTCAGTCACTGCCCTGGGTAGATTCCCAGGAGATATAGTGAGGTGGTAGTGGTGGCACATTGGAGGAAGTCATTCTTCATGTACCACATGTATCAATGTGTTCTCCCTTCTGCTAAGGATCTAACTGGGATTTTAATGCTCTGGCAGTTCCTTCCACATTCTCTGCTGTTTTCCTAAGGTTCCTGCGCATTCAGGTAGTCCAGTCCAATATAAAGAAATAGCAACAAGGATTATGTCTTTTTTACAAGGAAATAATCTACTTATAAATTATTTCCTTGTAAAAAAGACATAATCCTTGTTGCTCATATGGTGGGCTGGTGCTGCTTCATGCTTGGGACAGGCCCTTCTGAACAGGCACATCTACTGAATTCATTTTTTCCACAAACTTTTGAAACTACTCTTGTCCCTTTGTTCTACTGCAAATTACAGAGAGATTCAACCTTGCGTGAACTTCAGCAAGAATTTCTTCTTTTCCTTCATCAAAACAATGGGATTCAACAATCACAAGAGACATAAAGTTGTACACTTTGAGTTCAGAAATATGTTTTGAATTAGTGTTGTATTGAAAAGTTCTGCATTTTTCTCTCCAGTACTCATTTATTTGAGGAAAAAGAGAATTCCTTTCAACATTTCTTGTAAAGAAAAGGTGAATTTGGAAATATGTTCATGGGTAAGGAGGAATGGAATGGGCTATTTTGGCATTTGTTTGTAATATGACTTGTGTGTATGTGTGCATGTGTGCCAATACTTCATGGATTTCCTCCCCAGCATTCTGCCCATTTCCTGGCTTTCCATATTTGAAACTCAAGAGAATAACACATAAGACAGTGTTGGGCTTCTGGTTTAGTGGCCATGGTCAGGGGTGGGCTGCAAAAATTTTACCAAGAAATCTCTGCCTGGTTGCTGGGTGGGCATGGCCAGGGTGGGCCTCCTGCACCTTGGGGGGGGGGGCATTTTCACCCTCCCCAAGCTCCGGAGGCTTTCCTGTAGCTTCTGGGAGGACAAAAATGGCGTCCCCTTGGCTCCGGAGGCCCTCTGGAGGCCAAAAATGGGTGCATTTCCAGACTTCCGGAACTTCCAGGGGGGCCATTTTTCACCCTCCCTGAGCCTCCACGCAGGCCCAGCACTTACCTGGGATCCAAAACAGGCCGCGTGGAGACTCCTGGGAGAGGTGAGGTGGGGTGGGCGGGGCCAGCCAGGAGTGGCATTTGGGGGTTCTCCAAACTGGGTAGACTCTTAGCAAGGGGTTCTCCCAAGCCCCTGTGAACCCCCAGCAGCCACCCCTGGCCATGGTCTAGATCAGCAGCCCCCAATATTTTGGGTGTCAGGGACCGGTTCCATGGAGGGTGGTTTTTCTGCAGAATGGGGGTGATGGTGGATTTCATGTGATGCTTGGATCCTGTGCATGCACAGATGTGGCTTCACTCATTTGCGTGGCCTGGTTCCTGGTAGACCGCAGACCAGTGCCCATCCACAGTCTGGGGGTTGAGAACCCCTGCTCTAGACAACAAATTTCCTAACGTGTCATGTATCAGACCAGCCTGCCTCTAAAGATGGCAACTACAGTTGTCGCTGAAACGTCAGACAATCTGTTGTCTAGACCATGGTCACTAAACCCTGAAACCCAGCAGATACTAGCTGTGAAAGCCTACACAGGTATAATTCTATAGAACGTTTAATAAGAATCATATCCAGTCATAATGAATCATAGTTGCAACATGACCATGAGGCATCTATGTAAAAATCAGTTCAGAGCAAAGGGGGATTTTGGCATCATATATTCCTAATTGTAAATCAGCACTAAAAAAAAACAAATACAATAACAACAAATACATACTGAGCAAATACATACTGTTTTTATAGCCTAGCCCTTTGATTATTGACTTGAAATTCACAAAATAAGTTGAAATCAACAGTACTTTGGGTGGTGGTGGGTGGTCTGAAGTATCAAGATAGCAATCATGGCTGGTTGATTGAAGCCATGCCCCTTTGACCATTTGTGTGATACTGATACACATTCAAAAGGGGCAAGGCTTGGATATTTATTTATTACTATCCTGCCTTTATTATTTTTGTAAATAACTCAAGGTGGGGGACACACACAATACACCGTCCTCTTCCTATTTTCCCCATAACCACGGATCTGTGAGGTGAGTTGGTCTGAGAGAGAGTGACTGGCTCAAAGTCATCCAGTCCACTTTCATGGCTAAGTAGAACTCATGATCTCCTGCACTTTAATTACTAGACCAAACTGGCTCTGTAATATGACAATTATTCAGTATTAATTAATATGGTAATTAATGTGATAATCTTCATTGCTCTGTCATGGCTAAAATCTTGACTTTTTTTTTATCTCTCCATATGAATATTGATCAGAAAATTTTGCAAAAGGTGGCCTTCATTTCATTTCTCATATGATTCTGTCCTCAGTTGAATCAATATTCCATTTTTTAATCAAATCCTTCACTAATTCCTAGTTTCTTTTCACCTTCAAGTGGTAGTGAAATTTGTACATGCTGAAGCCTTTCTCAGTGGCATAGGCATGACTGAAAATATGTTATATCTCTAAAAGGAAGCCAAAAATAAAAAAAAATCTTTGCATTTCTAGGTTTGTTTTTTGCTAAGTCAGCAGAAGCCTGTAGGCAAAATGGAAACAGACCTAAAAGATCGATTTTCACACTTGCCATAAAAATTTTCTGTCCTGCCATTTAACGGAAATGCTGTGTAGATGGACAAAAACATTTCAGGAGCTTTTTTGGGAATAACTGCTGCACAATATCAATATATGGACAATATAATTCTACTCCATGTCAGTTTTGCAGATTTTCACGTGTAATTCTACCACATTGGTACTTTTTTCATACAGTATTCAAGTCATACAGTATTCAAGTTTCCAAAGTGCCTGCAATTTTTTTTTTATGCAACTTCCTTGGATTTAACTGGGACATAATTATAACTTGTAGATCTTTTGAGCCAGAAGTGGTGGGAAGAGGGTGGCTTCACATCACTAATTTAATTTATTAAATTTATTTGCCACCCTTCCTGTTTCAAAATGTCTCTGGGCAGCTTGCAGCATAAAAAAACCCCACTAAAATCATCAAGTATAAAATGACAGTACAAATAAAATAAACCATTGACAGAAGATGGAGAAGGAAGAAGGAGACAGATGCAGAAGGATAAAGGAGAGTCTCAAAAAGATTCATAAAAAATGTTTCAGTTGAGATACCCCCCTCCTTTTTACAGATTTTACCCAGGTTTCAGAGCTATTAGGGAGAGTATTGAATGTTTACTCAGAGTATGTTTAACGTTTATATAATTCTAGTTTCAGCCAACTGGAATCATTTGGGAATGATTAACATTTACATTTGTAAAATGAATACATAAACAATATCAACATTTTGGCAATATAGGCTAGCTTGTGGAATTTGCACATCAGTCTGCAACTCTGTGTTTTTCATTCCTCAGACATATTGACAAAACAAGAAAAAATCCTGAATATCAGGTTTACTTTTCATTTAATAATAATTCAGCAGATGAAAACAAACTGTTACGGCCAAACAATTGCACTTAATTCACTTTGTTATTGTTTTAATACAAAAAAGAGAAAGAGACAGAAATGGCTGCTATGTTGGATTTGTGGTATACAAGAAATCCTTAAGTTATGACCATAATGGATTTACAACCATTACAGTCTAAGTCATGACAGTTGTAAAATGGGTCATCACATCATTGGATCTGTTTTTACAACCTTTTTTGCAGCAGTTGTTAAGCAAATGCCATAAAGCAATCACCATAGTTGTTAAGCAAATGCCATAAAGCAATCACCATAGTTGTTAAGCAAATGCCGTGATCATTAAGTGAACCAGGTTTGCTGTGGGACATTTTTTGCAGGAAATCAGAAGTAAATACCACTCTCTGGCAAAATCATCATAAAACATAGGTTTGTTACCATGGAATGCTGCAAACAGCCATAAAGAGCCATGGTGGTGCAGTGATTAGAGTGCAGTACTGCAGGCTACTTCTGCTGACTGCCGGCTGCCTGCAATTTGGCAGTTCAAATCCCACCAGGCTCAAGGTTGAGTCAGCCTTCCATCCTTCCGAAGTGGGTAAAATGAGGATCCAGAATTGTTGAGGTCAATATGTTGACTCTGTAAAACCACTTAGAGAGGGCTGTAAAGCACTGTAAAGTGGTAAGTCTAAGTGCTATTGCTATTGCTGCTAACTTAACAGCTGCACTGATTCACTTAACAACCGTGGCAAAAAAGATTGTAACATGGGGCAAAACTCTCTTAACAAATGTCTCATTTAACAACATATATTTTGGTCTCCATTGTGGTCATAAGCTATGCTCACTGGCCCAATCCTCTCAAGCACTACTGCAACCTTGCATTTGTTGCAAATATATACTCTACTGCGTTCAGGCCAAAATGTAAAAATAGACTTTGAAATTACAGCTGCAGTGCCATTTATCTTCATTTCCATTTCTTAAGACATACTGGGAGAGAGAGAGAAAAGGTTTTATTTGTTCATACCGGTTTTCCTTTCTCCATTTTTCAGTTTAGGCACGTATAGGAGAAAATTTAATAGGAATCTCTGCCTCCAAACTCTATTTTCAAATGCCTGTTGGCTCTGCCTTTTATTCCATCTACTTTCTCCATAACACCCTCTGCTTGCTCAGCAGGAAATGGTGATTTAAATATGCAGAGTGAGTACCCACAATTTTGAGGGTAAACCACCTGTAATTGGCAGCTATACAGGAGATTATTTTTTCACCCCTCCTAGTTGAACACAGTTTCTCTGAATATGTAGCTTTTGCCTTCCTTGTCTCTACCTCCTATAGGATTAGGCTGCCAAACTCCTGTTTGCACTATAGATTTCCCTGTTTGCTCACTCAGTTTACATAATAGATACACTCTGTTTTTAAATAGTTAAACTGTAGTGACATAGTTTAGTTTTACAGTGGGCTTTGTACATGTATTTTGAAAGTTATCCATAATCTGTAAAATATGTTTATTCAATTAATAGTATGCCTCACTATTATGTTCTCACTCTTTGCCTTTATAAATATATATAGATATATATAAATAGATATAACTGATATGAATGAAATAATATAACAGCATTTTTATCATCAAAAATTTACAGCAGAGAACATTGTCTCTAAATTATTCCTGTAAATTTGCTATTCAGTACATATAGTGTCTATAAATCACATTCCCAAATGAGAAAATTCTGATTTAAAAAAAAAATCATATTGTACCAGGTATTATGTTAACATTTTTAGTTATGTGTCCCTCTTTCCATTTTTCTTTGTACGTGTCCTTTTTGACCATTTGGAATTAAGGAGAAACTTCCTAACAGTGAGAACAATTAACTAGTGGAAGAGCTTGCTTTCAAAATTGTAGGTGCGCCATCAGTGAAGGTCTTTAAGAAGTGACTGGATAGCCACTTGACTGAAATGCTATAGGGTCTCCTTCTTGAGCAGGGGATTGGACTAGAAGACCTCCAAGGTCCCTTCCAGCTCTATTCTGATTGATTGATTGATTTTAATAGGTCCATAGATTAATTTGGCGTTTTTCTTATGATACGTTTTCTTATGAGTACAAAATGAGATAAGATGATTGAGAAGGAAAAGGTGCCACAAAATGGTGAATGCTGAAATAGATCTTCTTTGTGACTCAGTTGTGCCTAACCACAATATTTGTTCAAACTCAGCCAGGCAGTGGATTTTTTTTTTAAAAAAACAATATCATTGGATAAATGTATAAGCTGTGGATACCATCAACGCCCCCCCCCCCCACTATTAAAAGCTTGTTCTGGTTTTAAATCGATTCCTCCCATCCCTTCTCTCTAATTTGAAAGAATGAGTATAGCATTGTTACTTCTGTTGCATTCTGCTCCATTGGTATTGTTATTTCCCTGTATACAGAGCACACATGCTATTGAAACCCAGATATATTACCGGTAGTTAGGTAGAAAAAAACCCTCAGTATATTTGACATCATCTATTTTCTTAAACAAGCATACCAATAGACACCTGACAAAGACAAACATTATTTGAAATTGCCCAATTTAGATTTCATTTTTGAAATTATTGTCCATAGCCTGTGATATATCTCTCTTGTCTGAGATAAATTTCTAATGGTAGCCAACTAACTTGATGTCTGGAAAGAGAATTTGATGTTACAGCCTGAATATGTGCACGTGGAGGAGCTGAGGGCCTTTTGATTGCTGTGGTTCTCCTTCACAGCATGGTCTTCATGTAAAATCTAAGAGAGCGACAGAAGGTGGATGGACCTGTAGACACAGAGAGTGAATAGCGTGACAGCTATTCACTCCCCACTAAGCCCTTTCATGCATTCAGTGAATATGTGAACTGGACTATAATGTGTTGATAATCCAGATTGTCAACAGGTACATATGTGTAGTAATTTTTTTTCAAGCTTATATATGAATATACAGTATATACTTTGTTTAGCATGCAGAAATATTAAAAAAGAAAGGGAGAAAGAAGGGGTTTCTTTGCTGTTCTCAATCATTATCATCTAATTCATGCAGACTGTAGCGCCTCTTCTTCCTCTCTTCCTGGCTGATTTTTAATTAGCTGAATCATGATGCACACACACACACACACAAACACACCTCCCTGAAGCAAGGAGACCAGGTTCATCTTTAGGGCTAAATAACAAAATGAAAAATAACCTTTGACCACAACTGTGCTCCTTTAGGAGCATGTTAAAATGTTAGAAATATAGATCTCTCCAAGCATTAAATGTTCAGTGCAGGAAGAAAAATGCTAAGAAGCAGAGGAAACTAACATCTGGTTCTAACACTATTTTTGTAACGTGTATTTCTTGATTTTTTTAGGGTTAACTACTTATTGCAGATTCTCAATCACGTATACATATGATGTCAGCCAAACTATTTTGGCTGCCCTGTTCACTTATAAATCCATGTACATAATTCTGCAAAGCAGTGAGAACTTTGCAGTTTAATAACAGATCATCCTAAAAGAATGGCATTATTGCAATCTTACAACATGCCAGTGCTTTTGAAGTCTAAATTATTTTGCTTCCTGAAACAGCTTTAACCCTTCCCCAAATATTCCAGCCCTGTATAAAATTCTCATTACCCCTCAATCTACCTGTGATCCTGTCTTGCTATAAAAAGGGTCAGATTAAACTGAACCATAACTATGTCAAAATAATGTCACTAAACCTGGCAAACCAGAAATAGAAACTAATTATATTGTTGAAGTTCAGACTTATTAACATATGCAGATTTTCACTAACCAAATCTCACGGGTCAATGTACCTAATAAGATTGCATGTATTTGTTGACAAACATAGCTGAAGACTTTGAAGGCAAAGAAGAAGCAGGAAATAGCACTGAGGCAAGGAACTTGAGCTATATGTTTTTCTTTACATTAAGTACTAAAATACTTGAAAATGAGATGAACATTAAACAAATATTCGGTAGACCTCTGGTTTCTGAATCATTTTATATCTTCCAGTCAATTCCTTCCACAGGGATTATTACATGGTAATCACTATTCCAGAAACTGAGAATTTGATAGATTCAAACTGTTTGACTACTCACTCAGTATGCAGGTCATGCTCAGTTAAAAGTATGACTGATATAGCTGCCATTTTACTTGGGTCCCACCCTCTTTAATTATCAATCAGAATGTCTGGATAAGGACGATGCCTTGAGAATAGCTGAAGACAAAGTAGTTAATCAGAGTCTTCTTGGGTGAGAAGGGTATACAGGTTGCTCATTAATAAGCTCAGTTATTCATTCTCTTCACATTAGTAAAGCTACATTACAGTGATTTAGATGAATTAAGCATGATGTTAAAGAGACTGTGCCTTCCTCAGTTTTTGAGAGATCTTAAATTAGGATATATTTAATGTTAGTAAGACAGTTCCTACCACTTAATTCACAAAAAAAGCAAAACAATGGCAACCATATACTGTATATACTCGAGTATAAGCCGAGGTCCTAATTTTACCCAGGAAAACCGGGTAAAGTTATTGACCTGAGTATAAGCCAGATAGCAATTTAGGCCTGAAAATCAGCTGATTATCAGCTGATTTTTGGGTCTGAGGTAATGCGCGCGCTGCAAGTGCATCAATTTGAGCCCAGAAATGAGCTGATTTGCTAAATTTAGCTACCGGATAAATTTAGCTAAATCGGCTCATTTTTGGGCCAAGATTGATGTGGACACAGTGCGCGCTGCACACACATCAATTTCGGCCCAAAAACGGGCCGATCTAGCTAAATTTAGCTACAGGTTCGCCCGAACCGGTAGCTAAATTTACCTGAACCAGTAGCTAAATCAGCTGATTTTCAGGGCTAAATTGATGCGCACACAGCGCATATTTGGCGCGCACTGCGCTCACATCAATTTAGCCCCCAAAATTAGTTGACTCGAGTATAAGCCGAGGGTGGTTTTTTCAGCACTTTTTGAGTGTTGAAAAACTCAGCTTATACTCGAGTATATACATTAGATAAGAAACAAAACTGATTTTTTAAAAATGATATAAGCTCCCCCAAAAGACAGTGAGATACAATGGAGTTCAGTCCTTGATTTGCTTACACTTAATGGACAGAATCTTGCTAAACTAACTTTTAACATCCTGAGAGATTCTAAGGAGTGGCTACTCTGAATTTTCTCCTCCCATATCCATCTTGGGTCTGTGTAGTCTCTTAATCTGGGTCTCTTTCTGGGAAAGCTCTGCATTGGCAAAATACTCCCTCTTTGCTACTGCGAGTGCACATCCATTACATATAGTCAATTCAGAGTGGCAGTTCACCTGTTCAATCTATTTCAATAAATTGAATCTGTCCAATCAATTCAATCAAAGCTAACATTTTATTAACAGTTGTTCCTTTGATAGAAATATGTATTTCGTTTAGGGTTTTTCATTTATTTTGCACAATTTACTGAAGGACTTCAAGTATTAAAACAAACAATAGTGAAATCAGCAGCATAGATCAGGAAGAATGTTAAAGCAACCCAAGCAATATGCAATATGCTGACACAGATCCTACCAGTTTTCTATCTATTACAGTGTTAGATTTAATAGATTTTTTTGAATAGTAAAAGTAGTAGCACAAAAAAATGTGTTGGTTTGGTTAAAATTATATTTGTAAAATACATTTGTGAAAATGATAAATATTATTAAACTCTTTTTACTGGCTATGCTTTACAAAGTTAGCTTTTAGGACCTCTGAATTATAGCAATAGCAATAGCACTGTATTTATTTACCGCCTATCAGGGCTTGTAACCCTCTCTAAGCGGTTTACAATGTCAGCATATTGCAAGGTTGACTCAGCCTTCCATCCTTCTGAGGTCATTTTACCGACCTCAGAAGGATGGAAGGCTGAGTCAACCTTGGAG
>JANHJO010004719.1:60446-71397 GCA_032468235.1 Pseudoxyrhopus heterurus | reverse complement strand
TTCGAATTGCTAGGTTGGCAGAAGCTGGGACAAGTAATGGGAGCTCACTCCGTTACGCGGCGCTAGGGATTCGAACCACCAAACTGCAGACCTTCCTGATCGACAAACTCAGCATCTTAGCCATTGAGCCACCGTGTCCCTCTTGTTTCTAGATTGGTACCTAAACTACTATACCAAACTAGCTCTGTTGCATGGGTTAATCCTTGTTTATCTGTTCATTGCCTTGACAATGAAGCTTCCTTTTCCCTGTCAAGGCCATCCTTTACACTCTCTACAGTATATACTAATTCTACAGAATTACAGGTAACGTTGCACCCATTATTATTTAAAAAAAGCCCTTTTAATGTTCAGTCTATCATTTCCACTACAAACAGGACCCTTAATAAGAATTGATTAATTGGTGTATGTGGGCATGGGGTATATCACATTAATCTTGAAATGCTGTGAATTGAAATAGATGGCAGTGACTCCTTGTCTCTTCCATTACCCACCTTTCTGCTTTTCATAAAATGTAAACTAGAATAGAAAAACCCCAGTGGACCATTGTTGAATTAAAATAGGATGGGAAGTTGTGGGGTTGCCTTGGAGGCAGCTAACCAAATATAGATTCACAAACTCCAGCAGCAGCAACAGCTGCAGCAATCCACTGTATCAGAAATGGAGCTGCGGGTTCCTCTCTGATGTTCTCTCATGGCTCTCCAACAGCAATCAGATGTCTTCTCTTTGAGCCATTGGCTGCTTAATGCCTCCTGCCTTTCTCTGGCTTTCTTTCTCCAGATCACTCACGTCAAAAGGTATCAGCAATAGAAGACATTGACCAGAAGGGAAAATTAAATTACAAAATTCACATATCTTTTCATTTAAAATTTCTCTCCCTGATGTTGCTTATTGCTTAGTTTCATAATAAAATCAACAATGACTCAACTGGAAGGAGTCTGCATTCTAAAAAGCCTGTGAAAGCAGTAATAGTCAATTAGATTAGACTTGTGGAAACAAGGTGTAGGAGTAACCTTTTGAAACAGACGTGCTAATGAACTCTCCTGAAGCATTTTTCAAGGCCATAGGAAGGACATCATTGACCATGTAAGCTACAGCCAGCTATAGATTTCAAAAGCATGACATTTAAGCCACATGTGGCACCTTCCCAGTTCTATTTTGAAGGGGAAATGTCAATCAGTAGCAATTTCTGGTGAGAAGAATCAGTCCAAGAGCAACATTTTCAAAGGCTTTCAGAAAGAAGTCCCTAGTTCTGACAGTGAGATGGCTAGAAGCAAGTTAGTGTTACCCAGACTGAATAGCAATAGCACTTAGACTTATATACTGCTTTACAGTACCTTTACAACCCTCTCTAAGTGGTTTACAGAGTCAGCCTATTGCCCCCAACAATCCGGGTCCCCATTTTACCCACCTTGGAAGGAGAGAAGTCTGAGTCAACCTTGAGCCTGGTATGATTCGAACTGCCAAATTGCAGGCAGCCGGCAGTTAGCAGAAATAGCTTGCAGTACTGCACTCTAACCACTGCGCCACCATGGCTCATGATGATCAGCCACCAGTGAAAGCAGTCTTGAGTTGTCTCTATTATTATTATTGCTGTTGTTTGTAGCACTATTTGTTAAAGTAGTATATATTAAATTATTTTCATTCATAAATATTTGGGAGTTGAGGAACAATCTGAAAATTCAAGAAGGGCTGATGAGCTGAAGAGATTGAGAGCCACTGCTGTATGTGTATTGCATTCCTTTTCAAATGGCTAATGTGAATGATTTGCAATGATTTGATGGGAAGGGCCATTGGATTGGAGTACTATGGAACTATCTACTCACATAGGCCTATGTGGATCAGAAAAAAAGTATACTTTGTGAGGTTCTTTGTTATATAAAGCTGCATTGTTACATCTTGGTGAGTTGACAAGACTTCATAAAACACTTATTCTGCTGTCAGGCACTTCTGTTGGCCTGTAAAGCAATGTGGCCACTCACTGTTAGAAGTAGAATCTGCTTCATCACTTCATAGATTTGCTTCCAGGAGTGCCCTGCTCAAGCAAAACATCCCAGTTAATTATTGCTGTGTTAATTTGTTTACAACTTTTGGACAATAGAGACATTTAAGCTAAGTCTTCTTCCTCATTAGTATATACAATGATCTATTGAAGTTTTCTAAGACTTCCACCTGAAGGCTTCAGATGCTGATGTTTGATGTTTTTGCATGCAAAGCATTTGCTCTGCTACTGAGCAATGGCCATTTGCCAAATGTTTTCATTGTTGTACTTCTATTTGACTTTGTAATTGGTTAAGCACAATGCCAAAATAATCCCAGTCTTCTGTAATTATATACCTTCCTACTGTCATAATTCTTTACTATATTTGTTCATGCTAATACAATGGTATGATTGGGTATGTTATATTGATACCAGTGTTCTAGAAAACTGCCAAATATTTTTTTAAATGAATCCAGTAAACCCAATCAACTGCTAACACTTCCCCCAATAAAAAAAAATATTACTCTGGAATATTATTGAATATATTTTAAATGGAATAGTATTTACTCTGAGGTAGAACGGGTTGGCTAGGTTAACAACAGACAAAGTCAATATGAAAGAAATGAAATAAAAATGTCTGGTCAGAAACAATCTTGGAGAGATTCTGAGTTCATATTCTAAACTCTGGAGTAGTAGAAAGATATGTCATAGATTGTGAATTTTTGATATCGATGCCCTTTGTCACTATTCATAATTCTACTTTTAAATGACTTTAGGCTCGAGGAATGATAAAATATGCTGCCCACTTTCTTGGAGATAATACTGCTCTTCAGAATAGACAAAATTAGACTGGATGAATCTATGGTTTACCTCAGTATAAAGATATGTGAATGAAGGTTTCCATATTATAAGAAGTGTGTGTGTGTGTGTGTGTGTGTATCTATACACACACATAAAGTTTCTTTCACACACATGAAAGTTTCTTTCTCAGATTAAGGCATCACAGAAGGTGACTAGATTTTCACTTTTCTAGATAATTATAAAGATAGTCTTCATGGCCATTTTATTCTAAATGTCTCATTTTGTGAACGGATCCTTAGGGTAAAATACTGATGAATGAGCTTGACAGTGGCACTACTGTTTAATGTGACAGAAAAAAATAGAGGCAGGGGAGAAAAAGAAAGCAGATCCTTCTCAGAATTGTCTACTGTCTTGTGAAAGACCTGTGTACACATTCCATTGCTGAAAGAACCCAAATATAGAAATGAATAGAAAAGCAGTGCATATAATAATGTGCTGGCTGATTTGATTTCATGACTCTCTCCTACTCTGAAGGAATATAGAGCTCACCCTGAGGACAAAGAAGAGAGGGAGGAGGGAGGGAGTGGGCCATTAAAGGAAGAATTCCAGAAAAGATTACAGCTCTGAAAAAAAAGGAAAGCATAAAAAATAAAGTTAGAATAACCCCACCCTGATTTTGGTTAGTGTACGAAACCCAGGAGAAACCCTACAATAAAAAGCATCCTTGGATCTAGCTGTGCCTTGTTTCTTGACACTACCTGCCTCGACTTGATCACATTTCCACGTGATTCCTATTTACATGTATATAAGATCATTCATAAGGAAACATCTAGAATTCAGGGCTCCGTGACTGAGCTCTATTAGCGTTGTCATTCTCTTGGTGCATTAAATTATGCAACAAATGCAGCAAAACTGCCTCACAGAATCAGTTAATGTACACGATAAATCAGCAACTATTTATATTATTAATAAATTATAGGCTCTGCAAGAATCCAGGGCAGGTATGTATAAATTACCTGTCAGCTGTCTCAATCTTTTGGTTCTAACTCAGATTTCGGTGTCTTGGGGACATCTGCTGATAAAGCTGATAGCATTGATAATACCGATAATGCATCCATAGCGTTGCATTGGTTTCAAGGTCAGTTCCATCCAGAATATCATTAAAGGGATAAGAAATGGTATCAGCGCATTCCTTGAAAGATAAATATCAAGATACAAGTGCAGAGCAGCACACCCATCAAAATTAGATTAATTAGACATGTAATGGCTTTTCTAGTTGTACAAAAAACGTGGATTTCTCAATCAGTAATACTGATGGATTTGGCCATTTTTTTTCTTTTCTTATACCGGGGGAAAAAAATCTCTTATTATGATTCATTTGACTCTAAGTATTGCTGATATATATTTTTGCAGTTAAAGTGCCTGTGAAATAAAGTATCTGCCTTGTGAGGCACCTATACTTGTAAATAGTTTCCACATTACCTTTTAAAATTGAATCATTCCACTTGAGTAAAAGCACTCTTTCCCCTGTTAAGTTATGTGCTTTTGATCTGTCCCAGGCAAAGCACATAATGAGCATTTTTCATGGAATATTTACCATTACAGTTATTTGTTATTCATTTGTACAGTATGTATGCTGCAATATAGTCATGAAACTTTGGAAATTTTTTTTAAATATCTTCTTTTGCTAAGGAAGCTTATTGTCTTTGCATCGCTAATGAAGGGATTAATATCATTTCTACTCTCTGAGTTCCTTAAATCAATTGCTTATAGAGCGTGTGATGGTTTTCACGAAAGCAGCATTTCAACATCACTGTTCTGCTTAAAAACAAAACCCAGAAGCTTTTCTTTCTTTTTTCCTGAGTGTATTCATATTTATGTACTCTCCTAACCAGTAAAATTTCTAGCCATCCTCCCAGACTTATTCTCCAATTAAATATTCTTTGTTCTCTTACCTGCCCCATTGTTTTTTCATATTCTAATGTAAAGAAAAATGAATTTGTGGTTCCCCAGAGCCTTAATAGTTCCTCATGGTGTAATGAAGTATCCACTTTCAACTCAAACCACTTTCTCTTCAGTTTGTCCTGAGAGAATTTCATCTGCAGATCTAACAACCTTGACATTTTACGTTGATAAAGAAGAATATCATGGTAGCTATGAAGAGATACATGGAAATGCTTATGAGGAACCTTCTTTCCCTTTCACCCCTCCTATTTTGAGATGGGGCTTTTGCTCAGGTGATATGCCAGTCTGCCTGCTAAAACTTTCACTGTGAAGAGTTGGAGGAAGAATGCAGGTATGTATCCTGTTGAAAGGATGATTGGAATGGAAATCTCATCAAAGCCGATTGCCCTAAAGGTGAGGTTTTAAAGAAAATCATTTTTAAGATATTCAGAACTAGGAAGCCTTTCGTGAACTTTTCTAAGGGGAGAGGATGATTCAGAACTTTGCTGAATAATCCACATTAGGCACACATACATAGAAAAAAACTTATTTTGAATCTTCCTTTCCATCAATAGATCAATATCAGAAGTCTCCTGCTTTCACTTTTCTTTGGGAGAAATTTTTTTTGAGCTATCAGAAGCCCAACTGAATCTGAGTCTAACCAGTAAAGAAGGTCAAGCAGACTTCTCCGGCACTGCACGTGATGGAACATCTATGTCTGTTGTTTGTAGACAGTTGCATAGCTGTTGCATTCATACATCTGTGAATTTTAATGTTCTGGCTAGGGGCACTCAAATGCCCAAGCACCCAGAACAGAAGTCAGTCAACCAATCAGCATGCTGGTTACGCACCTCTGCACAACGTGCAGTTGGGATTTGGAAGATGTTTGCACCAACCTGTCTGCACCAATTGCAACATATGCTTACCCATCAACCCCCCTTTGCAGCATAGAGATGTGGTGATGGCTATGGGTGGTTGCGGACAACTCTAAATCAACTGTTAGATTAAAAGACAAACAGAGCCCTTTCAGTATTCTTTCTCACAGCTACAGCCCTAAGGATGTGGCTGGGCCTTCCTGGATTTGAACTTACTCCATTCAGAACTTTGCCTTTGTGCATCTTTTTGGAACAATAAACCAAGATGTTCAGATCAGGCGAAACAGCAATATAACAATGCCATTCATTCCTCAACAATGGACATCCATGGCTTCAGGAACTTCAAGACTTCTACTCTGGGATGTCTAGTTGTTAAAGTATCTTTATTTAAAACACCTCTCTCTCACACCACTCCCTATAGAACAATGGTTGTCATTAGTAAGTAAGGATATGCCTTTAGAAAAGATCCTATTTTTTATACAAAAGAACAGAAGCAAGCCATGCTTGATTTCAGAAGATGTAGTTGGGATTTTAAAGTTAAGTCAGCAAAGATCCCCAATTTCTTTTCCTGTCTGTTTACTTACAAAAAAAAATAGCTATGTTGAGTCTAGTGTAGACTTAATACGCATATGATTTTTTAATTTTTTTTTAACTTTTTAACTTTGTTAAAAAACTTTGTTTGTAGAAAATCATATTACTCTGATTAAGGGTTTGCTTTCCAATTTTATGATTTCGGAGGTGAAGTTGTACAATGTTAAATTTTTTAAAAGTTACCCTGCCTGACTAAGAGGTACAATGAAGTTACCTCTTTTTAAAATAAATAAACAATGACTTGCCTTACACAAATTTCAAAGGATGTTAGTGTAATGTATCTTCTACCTTTTCTGTGATTCAAACAATACTGAAAACACAACTATGATAAGGTAGATTAGGACATGTCACTTAGAGAAAACAGGCTAAAAATTAAAATATTTCAAGATTGTATGATCTTACTTTACTTTAGATGAACAAGATCTGGAATAAAAATGAGTTACTGAACAAATTGTCACAAAGGTGCTTTTCAAAAGACAGCTGGACTTTGTTTGTTCTTTCCTTGAAGATGTTGACTTCTTATACAAAAAGCTTCTTCAGTTCTGATTGAATTGTGGGGAATGGAAAGATTTATATTCCTTGCAGCCATCTGATTGTTAGCACTCTGAAGACTGGTTGTTAGCTCTCTGAGAGTCGTTGAGTCCATTTGGGGGTTATCTATACCCTAAGGGCCACCTGAATCAATGTGCAAATGGATGTCGAACCTTCTTCGAACTGCTGAAAGAAACTTGGAACTACTGAACAAATTGGTTGGTTGGTTGGTTGGTTGGTTGGTTGAGGTTATTATGGAAGAAAGAGTCCTACATGCTTGTACAGATATTTCTAGTATTTTTGGTTTCTGAAAATGCTAAACCATTCCCACAAAACTTCTTGCTGCTTTTATGCTCACAGATTTAAAGACTACAATGAGTTATTAAAAATTGGCTTCAGCTATCCTCATGCTCATTATAGAACATGTTTTCTGACTCTTGTATGATTTCAGTTCAGTTCAATGCATTTTGAAAGAGAATCTGTTTACAATCTTGAAAGTTCAGACTATACATTGTCTAAATAATTCAGTAATTATTTCTAATGACTAATTATGGGAGAAACTCATTGGGAAACTCCCCAAATAGCCCTTCAGAAGCCATGGCAATAAAAGAGTTCATGAGATTTGTGTTATGTCTGAGGGAAAGAGCCAATTTGATACAGTTTGTTCTCTTTTCATTCCCATGCTGCTTTCTATCTTTTCTATGAAGTTGTAATGACTGGAAACAATGCAGCAATTGCCTTGTAATTGTGTCGTGTTTAAACTTGCCATTTTGAATGCTAATAAGCCATTTCTAATATGTCCATTTCAGTGACCACATTCATATAGCTACTCCGACATTCTTTTTCTTCTTGTTTTAAATAAACCCCCAAGTGCTTTTAAAACTCTCTGGCTATCAGACTATTGCTATTTATTGCAGATTTCTTTATATCATCGTAAAATATACATTTTGCCTTTAGGTCAGTCTTGATTCTTGATGATCTCCTGGACTAGTCCCTATAGTTTTCTTGGCATCATTTTTGGATTTTCAGATTTGATTTGCCATTGCCTCATTCCTAGAGCTGAGAGTGAGTTACTGGACCAGGATCCCCCAACTGAATTTGTGCCTAAGTCAGGACCAGAACTTACAGTCTCCTAGTTTCTAACCTGGTGCTTTTAATCTCCACACAAAGCAAGTTCTCAATGAATTATACCCAATACTGATCTCATAATACTTCTCATATTTTAAATTATTGTAGCAGCATGCTGTAATTATGAAATTCATAATTTCCAGAAAGGAAGTTTCTGTGAGCCTTGCCAAGAAGACTTATAAACAAGGCAGTCAGACCAGAAAAGCAATGGTAGAGAGTGAAGGACTGCTTGAACTTTAGCAAAAGTTTACCCTTAAAATTTTATTTTTGGAAGTTATTTTAAAATTGGAGTAGCATGTTTTCTGCACTGGTTCTGTAAAACTTCTCTGTAGATTATTTGATGTGCAGTTTGAAAACTGATCTGGTGTCCTTTCCTTATTCTGTGTTTTTGCTTTACAAGAGTTGTAGGGGGAATGTTTCAAAGGTTTACCTCAGTAAAATCTTTAAATGTTTCTAGTGGAGACTTTGCTAGGGTAACAGAACTTATTATCTCTGCTGTTTTCATCCCATTCTGGAAGAGAAAAGGGGGAATAGGGGGAAATATCATTTAGTTTCTTGCTATAGCCCATAGTTGAAACTATACCTATACTCATCCATATTTATCCGTATCTGTATCTATATCTGAATCTATATTACCATCTGTCTCTCTATCTCTATTTCTATCATCTCTATTTGTCTCTCTCTCTCTCGCTCCCGCTCTCTCTCGCTCTCTCTCTCTCTCTCTCTCTCTCTCTCACTCTCTCTCTCTCTCTCTCTCTCTCTCTCTCTCTCAACATTCTCTATCCATCTTTCTCTCATCATTCTCTATCCATCTCTTGCTCATCATTCTTTATATCTACCTCTACCTCTCTCTACCTCTCTATCATCTATATCTACCATCATCTATATATCTATGTATAAATCTGGAGTCTGAAATTGATTTGAACCAAATTGTGCTGCCTTTGAATCAAGAATTAAAATTGAATCAGGCATCCTCTGGTTGCTAAATTTAAATTGGAACTTAACTATTCATGTATTGCCATCCCTCAGCATCAACCTCAGCAGCAATATTTTTATCGCATTTAAATCCTGTCTTTCCTGCAGGAGTTCAAGGTTGCTTACGTGCTAATTTTATCTATGCAGCATTAATTCGGTCAGATAGGTTGAGCTGAGAGAGTGAATAATCCAACCTGCCTTGACTATTACTAATAATGACTACAATTTAGTTAAACAAGATTTCAGGGAAGTTATTTACCATTACGTATAATAGGAATAACTACTGTTATAAACTCATAGGCCACAGAGAGAAAACCTCATATAATTAGATAATCATGAGCTTTAGACCATCTTTTTATTCTTTGAGGAATTACATCTGTCCTAACTGATTGTCATTAAGTAATTTTAATTACTATTATCCACAGTACTTTGTTCTGGTAAAATTAATGTACCGTTAGAATTAGATATGCATATATTATCAACAGAAGATATATACAATCTCAGCAAATAGCAGCATCCAGCCATTCTTGGCTGGGTTCAGAGGCTAAGCCAGTTAAGCAATATCAGGGACTGTAGGTCATACTAAAAAGTTGAGAAAATATCCCCAAAGAGAGCAATAGCATACCGCTTCCGTATGTCTCACCAGAAGCTGAGCCTGATGTAAAAAAAGCTTTACTTTTTTTTAGGTTTCTGGAAATTTATATAAAACTTTCAATTTGGTACTCTTCATAGCAGAAGAAGGAAAATATTACTTGAACAAAGGGGCAGGAAAATATAGCTGGACGTTGCATTAATAGTACATAGGAAGGGAATAGAGGGCAACATTTTTTTTCTTGCAGTCCTTCAAAAATAGCAATAGCAAAATAGTACTTAGACTTATACACTGCTTTACAGTGTTTTACAGCCCTCTCTGAGCTGTTTACAGAGTCAGCATATTGTCCCCAACAACCTGGGTCCTCATTTTATCGACCTCGGAAGGATGGAAGGCTGAGTCATCCTTGAGCCGGTGAGACTTGAACTGTCGAGGATTAGCCTGTAGTACTGCATTCTAACCACTGTGCCACCATGGCTCTTATGGGTGCTGGCCCAACTGGCAACATGAAGCTAAGTGGTGCATACAGAATCCTTCAATTCCTTCCTAGGTACAAATACAACTGTTTCTTCTAAATGCATTTTAAGTATAGAAGGAATGAAATCCTGGATCTCCTTTCTGCTGGAATCAATTTGCTCTTTCTTGTTGGTTCTAAATAAACTACTGAACTATATTAATGCATGGCCAGTATGAACCTTTACTGCTGCTGATTCTTATTCAGTGAATGTTTAGCAAATATCATGTCACACATTAATGAAATATTCATTTATTTTAACGATTTGACTCCTTCACGTCTTACTATAATGAGAATCTCATTTGAAAATTAAAGTCAATAAAGGTTATGCTGTGATCACATCAAATAGTTAAAACTAAAAATAGCTGTCATGTGTGTTGCCTCAAATCTATTACTGCTGCCACAGTTAACTAGAGACATAATTTTTCCCTTCCCCTAACCTTTAAACTAACCAAATTGTACCTGGAATGTATGTTTGGAACAGCTACAATAAAAAGCTTGATGCCAGAGAAAAATGATTATTGTATCTTTTTTCAATATAAAAGGAGTTAACATTGATTACTTGGAAACAATGCAACATACTTTTCAAACTGGAAGAATTCAACATGTCAATGAAGGAAGAAACTGGCTACATTTACATCATTTTTATGAGGTGTTTGTTTTGTTGTTCTTTTAAATAAAAGCTACTAAATCCAGATTTTTTATAAAACCTGCTGTAGGAGATGACCAGGCTGAACCGATGGAGGGGTCAAATACAACGTAAGTCGTGAGTCCCTACACACCTGCAAGAGATCTAAGTCCAGCCCATCTTGAATGCCTCTCTTATCTCCCGCTCATTTCCTTTGATCACTAGTTGGTCAGATTCTTGAAGAGTGCTTAAACTTGCAATAAATCTTTATACTCATTTGAACTGTCTGAATTTCCTGATTTCCCCTTGCTTTCTACCTGCCAGCTTTCATTCCTTTGCCCTTTCCTCCATTTTTCCTCTTCCTCTTCCTCTTCCTCTTCCTCTTCCTCTTCCT
>JANHJO010004719.1:12670-22863 GCA_032468235.1 Pseudoxyrhopus heterurus | reverse complement strand
ATATATAAACTGACCGAACCGGTTGTTACACCGGTTGAAACCCACCCCTGCTCCTGCCCCTCTGGAAGGTGTCTCTTTGAGTCCCTTCCAAATGCTATGTCACTGCTCTGGACTTAAAAAAAAAAGTTTCAGGTCTTTTCCCCTAGGTAACAGGTCTTGCATATTTATATCAAGGCTATCTTCATTACTCTCTGCAGGAATTGATCCTATTGTAAATGGATGAACGCTGGCTTGGCAGTAATAACACATGCTGTACATAGAATAGCATTTGCCAAATAATGTGGAAAGAACACTGATGAACTAGCTTTGCATCCTAGGGAAGCCTACTATTATACATAATTAAGGAGAAATTAGTTTTAATTTGCACTTTCTTGGTGTGAACTCAATGGACAAAGGCAGGTGGAATCAAAATAAAATATTGAATACCCTGTAGTAGATTAAGAGAAAGACAATAGCATATTGATGAGAGTCCTATTTTGTTTCTGTTAAAAATGTTAATTCAGTTTTATTTTTCTGTTTGACTTAACAGTTGATGAAAGAATAGACGATTATGAACATATCAATACAGTGTGGATATTTAGATAGAGATGATGACATTCTATATTGCATAAAGTATTATGTGATTGAAAAAAATGCAAAGAGCCATGGTCTGCATGCTTTCTTTATTGTTTTGATTTTAGTGTATTGCACACTGTGATTAACAACAGAACACCTGAATGCCTCAATGTTTACATCAATTATAAATTAATTAAAATTTACCACTCCCAACCGCAATCCATGTGGGCTCTTCTTTGAACATCTTGCTATTAATTGTTCATTGATTTCTACATTGTACAGCCAGTTATCAGTCCATGAGAGAGCATCCCATGTTAAAGGTGCTAAGTTTAAATCCACAATGGGTCAGTTCTGTTTGCAGAAATGATATAACCTCACTACTTTTTGGAAATCAAAGTGCAAAACTTGATTTAAAAAGCACTTTCTAGCTTCTATGCCTTGGTTTTTAGGATACTTCAGAACAGATAGAATCAAGAACTGTACGTTGACTATCATAATATTTGTAGTGATATACAGTTTTTCACTTTAATCATGTTTTTTTTCTTCAAAAAACACATTCATAGCAAGTAAAATAACCTTCTATCCACCACATGCACTATTGCAAAATTAATTCCAGGACCAAGTTAGCTAAGAATCCAGTTTGATTAATTCAGAACGTTCCATTTTCTTTTCATCATTGTTTCTATTGTCTGTTTTCACACTGTAATGGGTTATTGACCTGGAGATTTTGAACCATTCATATTCTTTTGCAGGCAGTAACTTCTGGGGGAATATCCAAATACTATATATTTTCATGATTAAAAATGAATGTTTATCTCCAGCCCCAAATGATTTTTTAATAAGTGAAAGGTTAATAAATCTCTTCAAATAACTTATCATACCATATATTTGCAAGGAAATGACATACATTTGTCCAAGATAAGCTTTCAGTTTGACTGCTATTTTTCTGCCACTAGCAAAATATCATACATATAATTTCAAAAAGCCAAGTGATTATCTTAAAATTATTTGCTTTGTGTTCATGAAGCCAGTGCCATCACCTCCTCCGCTTATTTTTCTTTGAAAAAAAATCACAGTATATGAGAGACTCAATCTTTTATTTTCTGTTATTGGTTTTGAAGTATTTACCAAATTTGTGTGTTTGAATCATGGGGGAGAACAGGATTATTTCTTATATTTCTGAGCATGCACTGGGCAGCCTCTTAAAGAAGTATAGACTCCCCATACCAGAAAATGGATGAAGATAGTACTGTGTATTTATTGACCCAAATATGATTGATTACAGAAAATCATAGCCATCATTTCTCAATTTTGAGGTGAGAATACATGAAAACTGTAATATGAACAAAACTATAAAATAAAATGGCTAACCCACTGCCTACCAAAATATAGTTCTTCTTTTGCATTAGAATCCAAAAGACTTCTAATTTGGTTCAATTCAGCTTATAGAACCAATTCAAAGTATTGGCATCCTTAAAGCCCTACATAGTGTGTTGCCTATAAAACTTATATCACACTGCCAGATACAAATCCCTTTCTACTTTCTCAGACATGTAGGAATTGTATTGCTGTTGTTCTTTGGTCAGATTGTTTCTTTTGTTGTTCTACACTAAGATAAGCTCATTTATTACATTTATTGTGGTTGGGCCAACTACATTTTCCTATTGTTATTTTTTTTTCTTTTTTGCCAAATTATCTTGTTGACGTTTGAAGTATCAAAGGAAACTGCAAAATCTGTTTAATGCAGATATTTATCAGTAGACATTCCAGCAATGTGCAATGTTTAGATTTCTCTTTGTTAATGGCATTCTACCTTTGGATGGGAATAGATGTTCAAATCAGTATAAGCCTCTTCCGAAATTTCAGTATATCACTGCTCTGAGCTTTCATTGGGTATGTTCTTGGCTTGTTCTGCTTTCTATCTTGATTGCAGTAAGTTGGCCCACATGCAAAAGGCCACAAAGAGGATTTTTAAAGATAAGGCGATTGAGACTTTTCCCAACGGTGAGCACAGAAACACCACGAAACCATCAACAATTTATTATCTTTGATTTTTATGAAGAGAAGGCAGTTATGTTCATTTAGGCCAGGTGTGACTAATCCATGGGACATGGACTACTTGCAACCTTGGACAGCTAATAATGTGGCCACCCAAGATCATAATAAAAATATTTTTAAAATGAAGGAAGTTTGTTATTTAGATATATTAACTATATTATATATTTTATATGTGCCCAAAACAATTCCTCTTTACTCAATGCAGCCCAGGCAAGCCAAAGATTGGGCATGCCTGATTACTGCCCAGATCCTTTCCTGGGTAGTTTGGAGGAAAGTGTTGGTCATTATCTAGTCAGCAAACAAAGTTCTATTAGTTAATATTTTTGATCCTCAATATAGACTAGAAAGGCTAGAGGCCTATTAGCTATTAGTTATTTATGATCTCTGTAGCCTCACAATATGCCCCAAGCAGATAGTGTTCTGATATAAGAATAAATCTGGGATAGTAAGAAAAAATTCTATCTTGCATATGTTTTATACTGGTTTCAGAAGATTTGGGAAATTGATTCCTGTATGGAAGTGTCTTAAGTTGAAAGAAGTGCACTAACCAATGATTAAAAAGACAACTTTCAAACTTTGCAAGAAGGTAAACATAAAAACCTTTCCAATCATAGGCTTATCTGGTTATTTGCAAAATAAATAAATGCAATGAAGGCAGTAAAGTATTTTGTGCATTGGAACGAAGCAAAAAATAATATGTTAGGGCCGTGATGGCGAATCTATGGCACGTGTGCCAGAGGTGGCACGCAGAGCCCTTCTGTGGGCTCGCGCGCCGTTGCCAGCTGCTCTTCTGGTTTCCGGCACACACATGCATGCTGGCCAGCTGATCTTTGCATGCACCAGAGTGCCAGAAGCCCGAAGACTAGCTTGATGGTGTGCATGCGTGCACCAGAAACCCAAAGACCAGGTGGCCAGGATGCGCATGTGCACCGGTCAGCTGGTCTTCGGGTTTCCAGTGCTCCGGCGCATGCGTTCCAGTTTGGGCACTCGATGCCAAAAAGGTTCACCATCACTGTGTTAGAGGTTCTGCTGGTTTATTATCTTTTATTTAAATAATGAGTCTTGGAAATGGGAAAACCCTTTCTTTACACAACATTATTTATTCTTTTTAGCTGGGCTTCAGCCACATGTGGTATTTATGTGCCTTCAAAAGATTATTGCCTCCAAATAAGATTATGCTTTAAAAGGGGGAAATCAAGGAAGAAAATCAACACTGGCTTGATCATAAATTAACAATAATTTGTTAAAAAGCTACTTCTCATCTAATTTACAATCAGAAAGAAGTCTATCACATGTACGTGTCACAACTCCACTCTGTGACTTGATCAGCATGAATAAGAACTATTAAAGAAACAGGAAGAGCTACTGAAATTCTTCAAGTAAAGCACAGGTCTGTACAAAGTTCTGTTTGAACCTATCATCCTGCAGAATCCCCAAAGTAATCAAAATTAATTTGCTTAAGTAATAGGACATGCCAAGCATGCAGTGCTGGATTGTTATTTTCTGAGCCTGAGGTGCACCGAGACACAAGGAGTGAGGTTAAATTGATTATCACTTCATTAACATTTAACAAGCTGATATCTAATTGAGTTGCAAGAGGAAATTAACACCTTACAGGAAAAAGCATGTTTACAAACTATATTAAAATATTAGATATGTCTATGAAATCTCTAGATGTAATCCTTAATTCTTATGTTTGTTGGTGTCTTAGACAACTATGCATCACCCTGCTGATTTCATTTTAAAATATAGCCTGGATTATTGGAACTATTTTACCTTTTGGTAAAATCTTGCAATTGTGATATCCAGGGCAAAAGATGGGCAAGAGATTTTCGTTGCTTCAAGACTCTTGTCCTCACTTCATAAGCAATTTTCAAGATTTTATTCCTAGTGCCTATCTGTAGACATTCTTTATAATGTATCTCACCAATTCTACTTCAGGATTTTTATAAAGTCAATTGGCACTGCATGTTTAATAACAGGCATTTCTTGGGCTTAGTGTGATGTGTGAATTTAGCCACAATGATTTCTAAATCAGAGTTTATGACTTAGCTTTGTGATTTATTCAACAAATCACTGCCAATGTGTACCTATATTTTGATTTAAATTTAGGCTCAGGAAATGTGAAATAGAGATGTAGATATTTACAATTTCCCACTCAAGTGCAGTCATTATAAAAATTCTTCTTCATTTAATTGCCACCATTCTCAATATTATTTTTTAACTGGTCAACATGAAATATATTGTATTAACAGGAAGGGTTTTCCATTGTTCCTGCACTTCTATTTGCTTTTTGCAAAGATATCCATTTCATAAATTTGTCAATATAGCTATATGTTCAGGAAATGTGGACAGTATTTGACTTTCCTAGCAGATCAATAAAAACTCTGTTTCAACAAGTTCAGAATGACTTGTTCCATCAAGAAATATCATGCAGTGAAAATGATCAGGATGTAGTCAGAGATTATTTTTCATATGCTTGCTGTTGAACATTGTTACCAAAGCCTTATCTTGCTTTGCAAATGTGTCCTATTGTGGGGCTCCTAGTTTATGAATAGTACTTTGCCTCCAATAGGATTTATTTTTGACTTCCACTGTTTGGCTCCTAAAGCTTATCTGGCAGCAACTCTTAAGGAAAATGCTTTCCAGATGAAATATGAACCTAATATACCTGAATTTCTTAACATCAGAATTTCTTGGACTTTAAGATGAGGTCTCTTTGAAATGTTTTCTCCCATGACCTCTGCATATGGCTTGTGCTATTATTTCAGCAATTCAAGTCCTCCTCCCCTCTCTGCTTTTATTGTAAGGACACATGGTCTACCAGTTCAACTTCTGGAGGAAAAAAAATGTAACAGTTAACTCAATATAGAAAATAAAATATAAAAGTTAAGCTAGGTATGATAGTCATGAAGTGTAAAGTTTAGATTTAGTCTCAGAAGAGAGATTATAAGTTTAATAAGTAATAAGCGCTGCAAGAATTTGGACAATGAAATACCATGCTTCTGATTTCTCAAAAAAGATAGGATAGCTATAACTTGCTTCTTCATCTTGTTTTAGGGAAACAGAATTCTTGAAACAACAGATAACATGAAGGCAGAATTTAATGTTGGATGGTGTATTCAATAAAAAAATAGTAGGGATTGGGTTGTGTGACATGTGTTTATTTCACAAGATTTATAGACCAGTGGTGGGATTCAATTTTTTTTACTACCGGTTCTGTGGGCATGGCTTTGTGGGCATGGCTATGCAGTCAGCCAATCAGAGGTGGTATTTGCTGGCTCTCCGAATTATTGCTACCGGTTCTCCAGAACCTGTCAGAACTGGCTGAATAGCACCTCTGTTATAGACCACTTCAACCCATTCAGGTTCTGGGTGGTAAACAAGAAAGCACAAGCACCATATAAGTATACTAATAACACCAACAATGAATAATATGAACAATAAACTAGCTATCATGGATAGCCATAATCAATTTGAGCCAAGTCACATTAGGGGCAGCATAGCTTCCAAATTGCAAGAAAAAAAATGGATCTGCATCCCATCTACTGTGGCTTAACTCCCTGGGGAACTGTTCCCTGGAGTTGCCCACCAATTTTAGATCATAGATACTGTTCCCTAAATTCATTCTGTCTGCAGTAAGCTTCTTGTCCCCCAAAGAAAATCATGTTGTAATTTTCTCCCCCACCCCCAAATATTATTCTATAATGGTATGGCTAGCCTGACAAGCTGATAACCTGACATTTTGTTTGCATTACAGTTAACAAGACTGTTAACTGTAATGGCTTGATTTCCAAAGACTATGCACATACACACTCTGCTTCTTTCTTGTTCGTCTCTCTGACCTGTTGCCCCAGTTAATTATGTTTCTTTCTGATATATGCATCACATTCTGGCATGCAATCTAATCAGTATCTATCTCAGCTGCCCAGCAGCTTTGATGTCATTCATGTGTTTGAGAACAGAGGCAAGCTGCATGATCTCCTGAAAGCAAATGCCGGTCCTAATTCAGTGTTTCTCAACCTTGACAACTTTAAGACATGTGGACTTCAATTCTCAGAATTCCTCAGCCAGCATAACTGTTCGGAAATTGAAGTCCACACATCTTAAAGTTACCAAGGTTTGGAAAAATTGATGTATTGGAAGACACTTTGCTTCTTTCAGCAATTAACCAAGTTCTAAGCCAATGTATTAGAAGTAACAGTGATCATCATCTTAAACTGTTTTCTCTGTTCATCACTATACAGATTCTCTCTTCTTCAAAGATCTGCTTTCATAGTTGAAATGTTGTAGAATACTAAGCAATAGGTTAATTTATTTATTTAATTGTATTTGTTTTAGCTGAAAACATGTGTACCCGGAGGAACAGTGGATGAGAATTTTGGCAACACATTTTTTTTTTCAGAGAGAGAGAGGCCAAAATCAAGAGGCAATGCAGGGTCAAACTCAGTGGTGGGCTGCTGCCGATTTGGACCAGTTCTAGCGAACCAGTAGTTCCGACCATCAGCTGGCCCTGCCCGCCCACCCCTGCCCTATCCTGTCCTATATTTCTGTCTTTTTGGCTCAGCTGATTCACGCAGCACAGCTGATTTCTGCACCTCAGCTGTTCTACTTACCAGGGCTGCCCTAGAAGGTAAGCAGCTGAGCTTCAAATTGCTGTATTTTGAACACTGTGCGCAAGCTAAGCGCAAAATAAGACTGGGTCTTATTTTGGGGGGGGGCTGTCTTATTTTTTCCCCATGTACAGGAGGCCCACTTCTTCTGCTTGCTCGCAGCGGTGCCGAAGGTTGCACGGCATGCCGTGCTGCTGCCACAACGCATGGAAGGGTGGAGCTGCCCCATGCGCCCTGCATCAGCTTACCTCAGGGCCCCCACAGGCAGGCCACCCATGCCCCAAGACCTGCCTCACCCTGTGGCGGCAGCTCTAGCAACCCTGTCCAGCAGAACCCTGCGTGGACCACAGCCCACTTCTGCTTGCTCGCAGCTGCAACGGAGCAGGAGGCTGAGCAACCCACCGCTGCCATGGCCACAAGGTGAGGCAGGAGGTGGACCTGCCCCACATGTCCCACACCGGCTTACCTCAGGGCCCACACAGCCAGGCCATCTACTCCCCGACATCTGCCTTTCCTCGCAGCTGCGGCACCAAAACACCACTCAGCCTCCTGCTCCATTGCAGCCGTGAGCAAGCAGAAGAGGGCCAGCAGCCACTTGGGCTCCTATTGCACAATAGCAGCCACTTGGGCTCCTATTGCAGCTGGTGCTGCTGCCATGAGGCAGGTGTTGGGGTGTGGATGGCCTGGCTGTGGTGGGCCCTGAGATAAACTGGTGCGGGGTACGTAGGGCAGCTCCACCACCCCTCTCGTGGCCATGGCACCGTGAGCAACCATACGGAATGGGTGGGCTGGTAGCTGCACAAGCTCTTAAGTAGGGCTTATTTTGGGGGGGTAAGGCTGATATTAGGCGCAGGTGTAAAAAAAACCATGCTAGGTCTTATTTTCAGGATAGGTCTTATTTTCGGGATATGTCTTATTTTCAGGGAAACGGTATTTATTTATTTTAAATTCTTTGAATTCCTAACTTATTAATCCTTATAATTATTTTTTCTTTTTCTTCAGAAATGAAGATAGACTGGAAGGCAATTTTTCAAGCTTGTCTTTCTGAAAATCTCTAGTAGCTTTAAGATGGTTAGATAAGCAATTTCTGAGAGTGATTAGGAGTGAGGTTAGCAAACTCAGTGTCCTTTAAAAGGGTCTACCACAATTTTGAGTGTGGGAAGCCCCCCCCCCCCAGAGAATGAGTTATTTTGGGAGATATTAAAAGAGGAAGAATATTATATTTCCCCTAAAGGAGAAGCAGAGAAACATGTTCTTAAAGGGCAGAAAGCAGCCCCAATCTTCCTGATACAGGAAAACAGCCTCAAACAGAAGCCTGAAGTCTTTAGGAATGGAGATTTTGTACCCATTCAAAAAGCAAAGAGACTCCAAATAAGCAACACAATTAGGCAAGCCAAAGCTGACAAGATTAGCTCAGACAAACAAATACCTTCCCGATTTTGCCTATAGAGGGGGCACATGAGCTTGATGATTAATCCCTTTGCCTCCTGGGATTCAAACCCATGGGAAACAGTTGTCCTGTGATTTTTTTGTATGGAACCGCAACCTGGAGCACATGTGGATAATCTCCCATCCTCCTTTTCTGGAGAACTGGTCTATAAGTTGAAAGCTTTCAGAGAGAAATAACCATCATTCTTTCTGTTTGTCTTAGGCTTTGTAGTTCATCAGTATCAGCTATCAAATCAAATTTCATCATCCTATCTTCAGTTAGAAGATTTAAAGTTACCATAAGTAGCTTTCATCTAGTCCTTGAAACTCCACCTGGAAATAAATGCATGATACTTTAGGATCTGCCTTACATAGTAGGACCGCCAGCCTAACAAATCCTGAAACAAACGGTTTGTCCCTTAGGGGAATTTCTTCTGAGATGCTTTTTTTCCTGCCACCTTGTGCGTGTCTGAGTCCATTTTAGCACTCAATCTTCCTTTTGAGTGCTTCTCAAACAACATCAAATTTGATCCAGTTCCACTTTGAGAGTTAGATGCTTATTTGATGGTTCTCCGGAGGCTGTTTTTTCCTCTCTGATGCCCTAGAACAACAAGATGAGAAAAATCAGAGCTGGAAGGGACCTTAATAAGCTATCCAATACCCATTTCTCTTGAATCAGCATAGGGAGATGGCGAATGAAAAGAGGCAAAGGCGTTTGGAGGTATAACTAACCTGAGAAGTTGGGATGTCTTCCGTGCATTCTTCACCAGAAGTGTTGTTGAGGGGTGGGACTCCTATCTCTTTCAGTGGGCATTTTTCAGCATTATCCAAGCTGGAATTGGGGTCACTCTCTGAAGGAAAAGAAGGACACGGAATCCGTGTTGAGAAACGGACCTTTTCTGGAGAAAGATCATGACATCACAAAGTTTAGATAGTTCTCAATTTACAATCATAATTGAGCCCGGAATTATGATCATAAGTCACTGCAGTCATAATGCAAGGAATCAAATGACCAGGTGCATTTTTTTTGCGCAGTAGTCATTAAGTGAGTGCCATATTTAAAGGGCAGAAACCAGCAGTAAATGCCAGAAACTGGCAAAAAATGTCAAAAATTGCAGTTATGGTTACGTGACTTTACATGCAAACAGCTGTAAAGACGAGCTGGTTACCAAGTTCCCAAAGGGTGATCACATGATTATGGAGGGATGTAACTTTGAAACTGCATTGTAAGTAGCTTTTGGCAGGTCGATTGTAACTCTGAACATTCGTTAAGCAACCAGTCGTAAGTTGAGAACTACCTACAAGCTCCTGAAAGATTGATGGGTCATGGGGGTGTCTACTCAATACATATAACTTTCCAAGGCAGCATCCAATTCTGCTTATTAGCTGTTGGGCAGCTGCTCTGAGGCAAGATCACTGATCCAGAGAATGAGGGCTACTCAGAGAGTAGAATAAAATAAAATACCGTATATACTCGAGTATAAGCCGACCCGAGTATAAGCCGAAGTCCTAATTTTACCCAGGAAACCTGGGTAAAAT
>JANHJO010004718.1:0-11427 GCA_032468235.1 Pseudoxyrhopus heterurus | reverse complement strand
GAAGGAAGGAAGGAAGGAAGGAAGGAAGGAAGGAAGGAAGGAAGGAAGGAAGGAAGGAAGGAAGGAAGGAAGAGATATGCCACCAAAGCTGCTGCAACATCTCCTCCCCAACTGCTTCAAATCAGTCTTCCTTCAGGGCCTCTGCAAGCAGATATGTAAGTTATACATTGCACAAAGTGCCAGGACACAGGGGCACCAAATGATGAGAATGGTGACAGCCCAATGCCCATTACAGAGCACCAGGTTGTGAGAAGAAGCCTATCCAGTTACAATATAGGAGAATGAAGCACCAGAAAACTGCAGCTGCCATGTGGCATGACTTGACACACTGAAAGCAAAAATATTTATATAAAGGCACCTTAGAGGTCAGCAGCATTCCTGTTAAACAGCATGGTTTCTTCTGGAAATAAAGCCTTTGGAATCACTGATGGCTTCCCCAGAGATGCTACCCTGGGGAAGTGCATCTGTTTGCTTGCTTACTTGTTAGTTCACTATTTGGATCTATGACTCTTCTTTTCAGGAAAAAAGGCAGGGGAGGAGGAGGAGAGAGAACAAATTATTTCATTCCTTACCTGATACGTAGACTTCATTTCCTAGTGTAATACAAGCAAACTCCACCCACTTTTTATTTTCACTTTCTAATTCTTGTTCTGTGTTTGGCAGTTTTGCCACTTCCAAACGACTGCGTCTCAAAGGATCAAGGCAAGTTACTTCTGATACAAATTTTTCATCCTTTGTGCAACCGCCTATGATCATAAAAACCTCAGACTGGAATTCATGCATTCTGGGCTTTGTTCTTCCTGAAATCATCTAAACAAAAACAAAATTGACTATTATTATTGTTGTTGTTGTTTGATGTTGTTGTTATTAAAATCTAGCAACCAACAACCACTTTCCCCACCTACAAATGTGTATTCAGTTCATGGATGCACATGTTTGTAGGAATTAGAAGTGACATTTGGTCCTGAGGTCAAATGTGGCAGAACTCAATAACGGGGTGGGTTAATTTACTTACAATTTCCCCTTTATGATGTATAATAAGTATAATTTGGTAGCAATTTTTGAAGATGATCTGAGCCCTCAGACTGGCACCATTATTCTAGGCTTTAAACACACCATACATCAATGAGGTGATAAGGATTTCATTCATAAATATAATTAATAACAGATTTTTCAGGTAGAATTGTAAATAACCAAAAAATCCTATGACAATTTAATAACAGATTACTGTCAGCAATTGCACATTTTTAGGGGGAAATATAAAATTGTGTGGTTACAAAAGTTTACACAAAAATATTTTTGTGTTCCAGGAGCTATGTAAGCTTCTGAATATATGAATATATCTCTGATTTAGAACAAAAAAGGTTGTTGAAGGCCATGAAGTCATTATCCATGGAATTGAACAAAGTTGCATTTTTCAGTCAACTTTCTTACCACAGATAAGATCTAAGTAATCTTTGTACTGTAGTTCCTTTAATATTATTACATTTTTACTCACCTCATTTCCTGATAGATGGTACATTCTGGCTTCCTGAAGCAGAGGAAAGACATCAGGACATTGTCTTATGAGTGGATCTGCTTCAACAGTGTCTACAAAATACCAAGGATCCAGAAGAGGTAAACGCACACTCTCGAGGATATATGGGAGGAGTGGGAGCCTGTCCACTGTTTTGTAACGCACCCACTTCATAACTATCTGAAATACTTGAGCTTCTTCAGTGACACAGAGGTCATCACTTTTTAGCATGCTATTTAGAATGTCTGCAGGCAACTCACAGACCTCATCATAATTCACCACTTGTGTAAAATTCTGGACAATATAATTCTCGACTTGCTGCTTCAATGTATCAAGGGAATGAGCATCAGCCAGCCTGAGAATCCCAACACAGTTTTCTGGGTGTAAAGCTTCTTTAAGGAAACAGGAACAAGCTTCTATCATGCGCAAAAACTGAAAGCATAGGAGAAAGATATCATATAGACCTATTTTCTTGTCTTTTTTCACTGCTCTTGAAAAACTCTAAGAACATGACGAACAACATTGGTTGATGTGCAAAACTCCCAAATTCTTATCTTACAATTTCTGCACATTGTTTCTTGTTAGGTACAGTAGTTCGAGTTTGTGCATGTTTCAGTTATGTGGTAGCAATTCATGACTGAAACATTTTCTTCCCACTGTTAACCTTGACAATATTTTGGTACAGTTCAAGGAGAACGGGATAATCAGCAGCCAGGCAAGTCTTCACAACCATCTGGAAGCAATAAAGCAGAGTCCTATATCTAAGAATGTAAGAAGAGTGCCCATGGATCAGGCCAAGAGCTTATTCTTTGTAAAGCAACCAGATATATCCTAGAACTTCACAAGTTCTAGTGAACAAGCACTAGAGGACAAGGGTCTTCTTCCACAGTTATTCCCTAAATGTAACTGATACGATGCCTTTGATTCTGGGCATACCTCAAAATGGTTAACAATTGCATATCACTCTGCTAAATAGCAAGCTATATGTTTTGCATTCAATGGTAATTGCTACTTTTCAACAAACATTTATTGTTTTATATTAATATTATAATGAATGTTTATGCAAATTAATCTCAGTAAAAAACCACAACAGACAAGGTTTTCCAAGAAATGACTGTGCTGAAGGTAAATTAGGATCTACTGACTGTCCTCTGAATTAGAAGAAGTGGATCAGCAAGTGTTTTGACTCCCAGTTGTTTAATGACGGCAACAATTATGTTGCTATAAAAGATACTCTCTCTATTATATTCCTGAAATTAAGAAAGTGGGAGTAATTTATTTTAATTATTTTCCAAATAAATATTCTGCTGATAACCCTCAGTAACATTACTGAAATGCATATATAAGGGGTTAGAATAAATAATTAATAATCCTATTTACCCAATATTATTAGTGCAATAAGATTAATAATAATATTGTTTGGTATATATGCTTTTATTAATTATCATTAAAATAAGCAATCCAAAAGTAATAATAGTACAGAGGTTAATTCGTTATACTGAGTTCATAATTTAACAAACCATTTAATACATTGCTGAAGCTATCAAATTATACAAAAGTATATTTTATACAAAAAGAAAAAATTTACCGAATGAAGGCAAATATAAATGTTCCAGGATAATGTTGCAGGGTCACCAGAACCAGCACTTTGCCATCTGAGCTTCCAGACTCGTGCTGGGGCCCATCTTTCTAGCCCTAGAGAGAAGTTCCCTAAGGATGGGCTCCAGCACGAGTCCAAAAGCTTGGATGACGAAACCTCTGATCCCAGTGACTGACCAAGATTGGATCCTGAAAAAATGTTACCATATGTGGACCATGCTGGCAAATAGCAATAGCAATAGCACTTAGACTTATATACGGCTTCACAGTGCTTTTTACAGCCCTCTCTAAGTGGTTTACAGAGTCAGCATATTGCCCCAATATGGGGCAATATGAGGACAATTTGGGTCCTCATTTTACACACCTCGGAAGGATGGAAGGCTGAGTGAACTTTGAGCCTGGTGAGATTCAATCTGCCAAATTGCAGGCAGCCGGCAGGAAGCAGAAGTAACCCGCAGTATTGCATTCTAACCACTGCGCCATCGTGGATCATAAGATGTCATAATAATAATAAAGAAAAAGAGCTGTAGCCCTCATCACTACATAGTCCAAGCTGTTCCACTTCTGGGAATCAAACATTTAATGCCTTGCCTCAAAGACTTTTTTGGAGAAATTTCTTCCAGAAGTGAATGGCCAAATCTCTAAACCAACATCCTGTCTGCTCACTGTTAATCTTAGTGTTTCCTCAACAGTATACTGCTTTGACACTGGTAAAATCTTCAAATTGTTCTATGTACAGGAACTATTTTCTAATGTTACATGTCACATCCTAGCTTTTGAAGGTATGTTCTTTGGGCAGAAAAAAAAATAGATATACCAGACAGGACCAGCTCAACACATTTTCTGCTTGAAGCAAGGTCCATTTCTCCAATTTATTTCATGAACAAAAGCCAACTAAATTGAAACTTAACCCTCACTTCAACACTGGCAGGAGGACAGATTTTCTAACATAATGATGAGCCGAGATCAGTTTATCTGGCTCAGAGCTCTTCTCTCTTGCATCAGATCATCAGTGGGAGATCTATACATCACCCTGAATTTTCAGTGTGGGTTTCAGTGATGCTGTGAGAGTTGGACTTCAAGGTCCAAATCCGGTGTTCCTTAGGCAGATTTTCCAAAATTGACCCTCTCCTCAAGCATATAGTTAGAGATTTGTTTGTGATACTTAGAAATTTAGAAGATAGAATGATATCTTGGAGGTCTTCTAGTCCAATTCTCTGCTGAAGATGGGAGACCTTATGCCATCCCAATCAAATGGTTGTCCAGTCTATTTTTTAAAAATCTCCAGTGATGGAGCACCCATGGCTCTGAAAGACAATCTGTTCCTTTGATTACTTGTTCACACTGTCAGAAAATTTCTCTTTACTTTTTTCTCTTTATTTCTAGGTTGGATCTAGTTCTTGTCCTGCCCTCTGATACTTTGGGGAATAATTTAATCCCCTTTTCTCTGACAGCTGCTCAAGTACTAGAAGACAGTTATCATGTTTCCTCAATCCTTCTTTTTAATAGGCTAGACATACCTAGCTCCCTCAACCGTTCATCATATGATTTAGCCTCCAGACCCATTATCATCTTTGTTGCTCTCCCTGCATAATTTCTAGGGTCTTAGCATTTTTTTTTTGGTATCATGGTGTCCAGAACTGTACACAGTATTCCAAGTGTGATTTAAGCAGTATTATCACTTATCGTGATCTTGATGCTATCACCCTGTTGATGCAGCCCAGAACTGCATTGGCTTTTTTCTCAGATGCAGCACACATTGTTATTTCATACTCAATTGCTGGGCATCTAGATCCCTCTCACAGTTACTACTACTGAGCCAGGTATCATCTATTCCGTACTTGTGGCATTTGATTTTTTCCTGCCTAAAGTAAGGACCTTACTTTTCTCACTGCATCTTATTGGTTACAAATTAATATCTGTATTTAGGCTGAGAAGTATGGCTCAAGCTAGTCTTTTGTTATTCCACTTTTCAGCATGCCATTCTTCATTCTGCACAGTTTCATCAAGAATAATAATTTTAGCTTCAGTGTCAGACCTATTTAGCAGCTTATTAATTACCTTTCCTATTCATCTCTTCCAGATGAGATTACTGCCTGCTTCCAAGCAAACATTTTAGCATTTTCTAACAGGGGGAAAAATGCAACAAAGAAGGGTCAGATCTGCTATACAGAGTTGTTGTTTTTTTCCTTGCATGTGCCTCAGGTAGGTACAAAATAAACAAACACAGTCGTCTGTAAAATTGCTTCCTGCAACTTTCTCTAACCGCTAGTTGGGCCGTAATATACTTAGAAGGTTGCTCTTCTAATTTGAACTGTGTGAGCTTTGGCTGGAGGCTACTTCTGTGTCCCAGTGATAAAAGAAGACATAAAACAACCCCCTGCCTGATCCTCCTCCCTGGCTGTCAGTGAATCATGTTTAATAGCATCTCCATTGCAGTTTGGGCCAATTTGCTTGCAATGGCATCCTTTTTCCATGGGCTTACTGCTCAGCAGGCCCTGAAGCAATCTATGAATAACTTCCCAACAGATGCTGTTTATGAATTGAAGCAAATGGCTTCCCTGTTTCTCTTTTTCTCACTTCAATAATTTTCAGTTACATTACAGTGAATATTTATAGTCCTATAGCAGTGCATAAAAATGGGGAACAAGCAGACCTCTGCATTGTTTCATACGTGAGAGTGGTTCTAATGGGCTTTTGGCTCACTGGTTTTAATAATGTTCTATTGATGGACTGAAAGGCAGATGCAAATTCAGATCGTTGTTTTCATTCACTATTTTACCAGAGGAGGCATTCAGGGATGGCTATATTAGAGGCATCTGTAGTTGGCCGTATCTTTTGGAAATAATGCCCCACTATAAAAATACATAATACCTTTCTCTTTTTTTTAATGTAATCTCAAACATTTTGTTAAAAAAGGTTCTAATGCCAACACGGTCACTATTCACTGGTTTGATTGTCCTCACAACATAAACAGAGTAGCCATTTACCTAATGTAACATATTCCTAGAAATTAAAAAAAAATGTCTAAATGAAAGAAGTTCCTCTTGATTTGTGGGTTAGACAGCTTTTCTTTGGCAGCACAACCCAGAAATGTATTTCCATGTTGAAATGGCTGATCCAGAATCCTGTTTACAATTCTATAGCATTGCTCTGTAAGATATTCTGTCAGGAGAAGTATCCAGATTTACAACGCAACATGTTTATGGAATCTTATTTCAAGGAAACTATTCTCAGTGCTCCTCAATTCAATTTCAATGCCTGATTCTTTTGCTAGTACATTACTCCCAGGATGAACAGGTAAACAAGAATATTAATGGGTTTTACACACACACACACAGACACACACACTGTGTGCAAGATGAATATATTTGTATGTATGCCACATGTTAAAATACGTGCAACCAAATACAATGGGCTCTACATTTGTATATTAATGATATCTATACATTTTTAAAGCACTCAGTTCTGAGGCCTACATCTACCTGCAATAAAAAGTCTTTATGCATTTAAAAAAAGAAAGCAAGGATTAATAAAATTACTCAATTACTATAATTATGTCCATGCTTATTGTACCTTTCTGCAACACGATGGGAGATCACCATTAATTATGCTAAATAATATATTCCATGCCCACATGAATGCAGCTTTGCAAAGTTTCATCCAGTTTTGCTTTTTGTGTTGCCAGTTCCTTGTTTGATCCGATAATTTGGGAAATATACAATGAAGTCATAGACATGGTGCCAGAACAGTGGGGCAGAAATTCCAGGAAGGAGAGGTCATTTGATGGAAAAAAAAAAACTTGAAGGAAAAGCAGGACTGCAATAAAAGAAACTCAAACGTTGAGGAAAAAGTGCTTTAAAAGGACCAGAAAATGCTAGAAACAAACAATAGAGAAGTATTTACACTCTAGCTATGGGGGGCAATGGAAGGGATGATAGACGAAAGAAAAATGATATAATAGAAATGGCTGCCATATTCTGGACACTGAGCAAAACTGCTTTAATAAAAAGATCTGAGGGAACTAGAGTGGAAAGCAGTGTGGCAGCTGTTTTTGACTAAAAGGAGTTCTTAACAAAAGAATCCACAATAAGAAATGAAATTCCAAATCAGCCAAGTATTGAATATTTAATATTTTAAGAAAAAAGAAGTGCAGAGAGGATTGTAGACAAAAAAAGTATAATTTCAGATGGAACCAAGGAAAAAAAGAGGTACAATATCAGTATGAAAACAACATGGTGATTTAAATTAAATTCCTCATTTACACCTGGGGAAAATCTCTGCACCTTTTCTAACTGGGAACCATGATGACTTAATACAGGAGTGTCAAACTGGCAGCCTGCAGGCTGGATGCATCACATGCAGGCCATGCCCACCCCAGTTCCGTGAAGGGGAAAAACGTCACGATATATCATGTGACAGCAACGTGACACCATGAGTTTGATACCCATGACTGAATAGATAAATAAATAGAGTCTGCATTTGTTGGCAGCCAAAATTTTCGGGGCAACATATAGCAATAGCAATAGCACTGTATTTATATACCGCCTATCAGGGCTTGCAACCCTCTCTAAGCGATTTACAATGTCAGCATATTGCCCCCAACAATCTGGGTACTCATTTTACTGACCTCAGAAGGAAGGAAGGTTGAGTCAACCTTGGAGCTGGTGGGATTTGATCAGCCAAACTGCTGATCTACAGTACTGCAGTACTGCAGTACTGTGTTCTTACCACTTGAGCCACTGCAGCTCCCATAGATGCAAGTCCTTCCATTCCTTTTATAAATTCTTAATAGGAGGAGCAAAAATATATTGTTGAATACTTAAGCCAATATGTAAGGCTAGAAAAGTCAGGAATCAAACAGCTTACAGTGAAAAGTTGAGATTTAGGATGGAAAGCTTCCTCTCACAGAAATCTCTGAGTCTTAAAAAAAAAAGTAGGGTAAGGGGAAACATGAGGACAGTCTTCCAATATTTAAAGACAGATCACAAGGAATTTGAGGGTAAGATAAGAACCAATGGGTTAAAGATGCATGATGAGAGATTCAAGCTTAAATTAAGGAGGAATATCTTGACTGATAAGAGTGATTAAGAAGAAGAAGAAGATCTTGCCTCCTGAAATTGTGGGTGCTCCATCATTAGATGTTTTCAAGAAAAGATTGGTCAGCCAGTTGTCAAAGATGGTACGAAGATACTTGCATTGGGCAGGAAGTTGGGCTAGATGACCTCTAAGGTCCCTTCTAGCTTTATGATGGTATGGAGTAAAGTCTCACTACTTCCTTTTACCTGGATTTCCCTTTTTCTGGAAATTCCAAACCTTAATCTGAATTTGCCAGGGAGAATCCTATTCTTTTTTTCCAATCCTGATAGTTTCTTCATGAGTTAATCACCAAGTTTGAAACAACCATTTTTTTCTCTTACAGAAAAAGGAAAAGAAAGGCTGGGATCATTTGATTCTGTAAGTAACAATGAAGATTTCTTCCTTGGGGGATGTGCTCTAGAGTCTAGTATGGAATCCATATTCACAACAGACTCTTTGAAATTACTGTGGTGGAGAAAATAAAATATTAAAATGGAGATTGCAAACTCTTTTCCATCCATTCCCTTGCCTATAGACGTGATTAGAGCCAGACCAACCCCAGGCTGTGCTTAATTGTAGGAGATGACCAGGCTGAGCCTGAGGGAAGGGTCAAATTCAGTCACTTGAGCCCACAACAGATTTAAGTCCAGCCCATGTTGTATTCCTTTCTATTCTTAACTCCACTTAATTTCATTTGACCATTAGTAGTTCATATTCTTGTAGAGAACTTATGCTTACAATACATTTTTATATACAGTTGAACTGCCTGGATGTCCTGATTTCCCTGGTGCTGACACTAACCCCAATCAGACCCAAGGGAGAACTGTTCCCACCTTCACAGAAATTTCCTTGAAATCTTATCAAACAAAAAGTTTGCTTTTGCTTAACAAAAGAACTTGCTCATTTACATCCAAAGAAAACTGTTCACCTTCTCCAAACTCTGTCAGCAAATCAGGTTCCCCAGAGCTTCCTGTTTCACAGTTCCCCAATATGTATAAAAATCCTTCTTTTTCTTTTGTTCAGGCTTGTTTTTTTTTATTATAAAGTTGTGTTTCACAATTTGTTTTAAAATGTGTATTGTGGGAGAAAACATGGAAATAAAAGTGTAAATGTAAATGTAAAAGCATTTACTTGGAGAAACCAAGTAAACTTAATCTGCAAAAGAAAAGTTTGAGAGATGAAATGATAGCAGTCTTCAGATATTTAAAGGGTTATATAGACAAGGGTGTAGACTTTGTTACCCTATGGGTCAGGACCAGTAATAATGAGATAAAATGAGATGACTCATACCTGATATAAAAATTGGAGAACATGCCTGATATAAAAATTGTCAGACAATACAATAGGTTGCCTTGTGAAGATAGATACTCTCCTTTGTTTTTCAGATCCTCACTGAGAATTCAGTTGGACTAGATATATCACGTCATGCTATGATCTATGATTCTATATTGATATGCACACTTTTGTTGAGAGTTATCAAACACATCAAGCTGAAACAACATGAAATGAATTAATGTGATACAGACAAAAAAACTATATCATTTGGCCTACAGACAAAAAAAAAAAACTATATCATTTGATAATCTAGTGCTGGTGACTAATCAATGGTCAACTGAAATAGGAGGTGAAGTGGCCAGCAAGGCAATAGAAAAATTCTGAATGTAAATTTCTGGCTTGAAAATATAACTTACGTTTTATAAAACAGAAGATGGCAATATTTGGGAAATATAGATTATGCTGGTTTTTGCAGAGCTTTTTAAATAACTGGTGAGGTTGTAGGATTTTCTATGCATGACTCCTACTTGACATCTGTCAGGCACAAAAGATCAGGTCCACATGTAAAGTTCAATTAAACTGATTTATTGTTAAAAGCCTATCAACAAGAATATTCTCAAATAACAGTCAGCATCTGCTTAGAATTAGATAATTGTCATCAGCACTCAAGGAGGGGAGTTGGACTTAGCTGGCTTGTGGCTATGTCGGGATTCTAGGCTGATCCCTCTTTTCACTCCAACCCCAGATTCTGCTGCCATTCCTTCTCCAACAACAGCCCACATACTTACACAGCCCCCTGTTCTGCATCAAGATTCTATCTGTCTGTCATCCTAAACAACATGGCTGCTTTTCCCAATTGAGAAAGGAGAATAGGCTCAAATGGGAAGGGAAAGAAGCCCTAACTTGATTTCTCCCACCAATCCTGATATGGACACATTTGTTGGCAAAGGGACAGATAACAATGAAGCCCATGCAAAACTTTAGTCAAACAGTGCCATCAAGTCAGATTTGCAAAGCAAAGCATGGACTTGCTTTGAAGCAAAGATAAAATTGGATGCTTCTACAATGCGTACAATTTTTCAAAGCTGAAATCTCTGGTTTTTATTTTGTTTTTTCTGTAATCTTAGTTTCTTATGTGGAGAACCCTGAAAAGAGATTTAGTGGAATGATGGGTTGTCTGACATTGATATGAGCAGCCGGCCAATGAGATGTAGCACCTCATTAAACACTGCCTACCAGACCTGTTTTGAAATGGCAAGGTTCACACTGCTTTGGGTTCATTTACTTTCTCAGCTTTCAAGTTCTTTAATGTGGCCAGACATAAGGTCTAACTTTGCTCTCTCCCGTGCTAATGGAATGTTACACTTCCCTATTTGTCCTGCCAACTGGGAGCTCAGTTCAGCTCTCAGGATTCTGATTGTGCACTCAAGACTGACCTTACTATTTCCTGCACAAATGCAACATGTTCGAGTCTCTTGGCAATAAGTAAAATTTGCTCTTAAAGGCATTGGCCCAAACTTTTACTAGTTAAAAGAATAAGATGAGGGTGAGGGTTTGTTCACCCTCATTTTAGGAAGAATGATAATGATTGATGCTTCTTTCACTGTGGTTTGTCTTTCTTGGTGGCACTGTGTCATCTTCTTCCATCTTGCTTCTGCTGTGTCTCCTCACTAACACTGATTATTGCCTACAAGTCCCACATTTGACATTAACTTTTGCTGCCAGTTATGAGGGAGACCTTCTTTTACAGGAAGGATCAAGCTCCGGAAAGAAGCCAACTCTGGAACCCTAGGAACCCAATAAACTACAATAAAACTATATTGCCCAACAATAGCAATAGCACTGTATTTATATTGTTGGAAGTTAAAAAGCACCCATTCTCCTAGCAGAAGGGAGATATTTTGAGATATTATAAGTTGAAACTCCAAGGCAGAAACTCAGCCCCCACCTTTTGCTAA
>JANHJO010004717.1:91533-103456 GCA_032468235.1 Pseudoxyrhopus heterurus | reverse complement strand
AGCCAAACTGCTGATCTGCAAGTCTGCAGAGTAGACTGCAGTACTGCTTTTAACCAGTGAGCCACAGCAGCTCCTTAGTGTGGACCTTCTTCACCCAGTGTCCTTGATAGCAAAAACACGGTTTGGCAAAGAGGCTCTTCCCAGCACAGGATGAAACCAATCTGTCAGACCCCGCTAATGCTCTCACGGAGGCTGGGTAAAAAAGCCCTCCTGAAATCCAAGCTTGGATTTTGTGACATACCTTTTTGGCCAGCCCCCAGAAACCAGAGGGACTTCTCTAGGCAGGCAGCAGCAGCAGCAGCTTGCAATCTTGGTGATCGTGTGATTTCAGGGTGCTTGGCAACCTGCCTTAAGTGCAAACAAGTTGCCAAGTGCCCAGATTGCAATCATGTAGCCACAAGGGTGGTGCAATGGCTGTAAATTTGGGCATGGGTCGTAAGTCTGTTCAGCTCCATCATAATTTTGAATGGTCACTGAATAAATGGTGCTTAAGCCAGGACTACCTGTATGATTTCTTAATTATTTTTAAGAAGAAATATTGTTCAAGTCTCAGCATTTTTCTTTGTAACCTAGCTGACACCTATTTCTGTTTGTGTTATTTTGAGGAAATCATTTTATCTGTTTTACTACAATCCTCTGTCCTCCGACAACCAAAAAGCAAAATAGCTATAGTAAATGTTTTGCTAAACTAAATGTTTTGCTTAAGTAGCCATTATTGAGCATCGGTGATGATATAATGATTGGGCCTTTTGTGTTTCTCATCTTTTTGAAAGTGGAACTAAGAGTTTCCCGTAGTGAAACCTCTAAAGTAGGAAAAATACAGCAACTTTCTGATGAATTTTAGAAGGATTCCTTCAAGGGGTAGATATGAAAAATATTACTTTGCATTTAACTTTCCAGTAACTGAGCTTATATTCCCATTGCTTTTCCTTCTTTGTTTTCAGGCAGATGATGTGGAAAGTAAAATTAGAGAAATTATTCCCCCAGGTTTTAGCAGAAGTGTAGATGACTTGATATCTCTGCTGGAAAAAGAAGTTAACTTTAAGCCGTTTGGGATATTATTGCATACATATTCCTTGCATAATGAAGAAGCAGGTGAAGACATAACATATCAAATATACAAGGTAAAAAAAAATAAAGACATGTTTTACCCAAAGTGACAAATTTTCATGACAACGTTTAAATGACATTCAGTTAATTGTTTGAGATATATGTAAAAAAAACTTACTTGGGGGTCATATCACTTTTTGTGCCCTCATAGTTGCCTGCCAAAGAATCTGAATATACCCTTCTAAGAGCTCTTTTCACATCTGTGAAAAGTTTCACCTGACTTCTTCTAGCTTTTTCCCTAGGCTGACATGACATGCCCAGGCTTTCGAGAGTATCATGAAAGGCTTCAGACCTTCTTGATGTGGTTTATTGAAACAGCGAGCTTTATTGACGTGGATGATGAAAGATGGAACTACTTTCTAGTGTAGGTACAATACTAAAGCAATAGTGGACCTTATTACCTCCATAAAGGCTGCATTTTAATTGTGGCGGGCCAATTATTGGGACAGTATAATGATATTTTTCTCAGGACAGGAAAAAAAATCTATTGTTTATCAAGCTGGAGTTTGCATCCATTATATTTCGCAAGACCTTGAGAATAGAGCCAAATTAAATACTGTTGTCCACTGGCGCTCTGAATGTAGGGCTTAAACAGTAAAATGAGCTTTGCCTGTGTTTTCTTTTACTTGCCACCTATTCATCGTTATAATAGGCAAGTGTGGTGAAGTGCTGTAAAGAGGTCTGATTTATCCAAGTTGCTGCACACCAATTAAGTGAATTGTACATTCAGAACATAGCAGGTGTACCCATTGGGCCTGCACAGAGTAGCTTGCTGACACTGAAAATTCAGTCACAGAATAGAAAAGAAAATGGACACTGCATGGGAGCGCGACTGTAATTGACCTGCTTGGCTTTCTGTTTTATCTGCAGATTTGAGAAGTATAATAAGGATGGAGCGACACTCTCTGCGACTGTAGGCTATATGACAGTCTATAATTACTATGTGTACCCAGACAAAACCCGGCCACGTGTAAGGTAATTGGAAGCATAACACGTGCCTTGCCTTTTATTTCAGAAGAGAGGACTGTTGAAATTCCCAATAATAGTCGATAATGGTTTTAATTTTGGTTTTAATTTGGGGGAGGGTTGTTATTTTTTTTATTCAAGATTTTAGTTGGCTTTGCGTTTTTTAAAACATTGTTCTTTGCATCCAAAATGGGAAAGAATCTCAGAGTTACTTGTATACGAACTACTATATTTAGCAAATCATTATAAATAAGTTTCAAAAGTAAAATGTACAGCTTTCAGTTAACTTTTTTTTTCCTTCTTCCTGTAGCCAAATGCTGATATTGCCTCCGTTCCAAGGAGAAGGCCATGGAGCCCGGCTATTAGAAACTGTCCATAGATACTACATGTCATCTCCTACAGTGCTTGATATAACAGGTATGTGAAATGAATCTTTATTGAAGCTACTAGCTTTTGAAATTAATCTGTCAAAATGAAGTGAACTTTCCAAAGTTCAACTAATCGGAGGTCAAGATAATACTACCCTTTCTTACATAAGAACTGTGTATAATATAATTTGTCAAATCTTTTTCTTACTGAGAAGAGTGCATCATGGAAATCCATCCCTTTTGCTCAAGGACTACCAGATAATTAGGCATTTTGGTTGTGAAGTACATAGCTGGCTTGACAAGGAATCTAAGTTGTTTGGGGGATGTTAATTGCCTTGGAGAGATTGTTTTCTTGAGGCAAACTGTTAAATCAAAAACTACTCTTAGGGATCTCTCGTGTTTAAAAACACAACTGTATGTGTAAGAGAAATAAGATCCCTAAGAGTAGTTTTTGATTTAACAGTTTGCCTAATTTACATTGTAAATATACATGTGTCTGAAGGAAATGAGAAAATTCCTATAAAATGATTTTGGACTCAACTTTTGAAAAAGTGCAAGTTTACCATAGTACAAATGAACTATAACTTTATTTTTAAAGTTAAAAAGGAAAAACATAAAAGGAAAATAAAAACTTCTGTGTATCATGAGGTGATATTCAGGAAATATCAGACATTTCTACTATTTTTATTCAGAACATAAGAGGGAAATTAATCTTTATTGACTCTTGCCCCTTCACTTCACTGTCTTAAGCAGTCATTCCACATCCAAAGAAACCATGGGGAATAAAGGAAAGTGGTAGAAATTGCTTCATCCTCAATTCAATCAAGAGAAAATATAGTTTGAGCAGAAAACTAATAAGACTCTGCTTCCATGGATTTTAGTCTCCAAGCCATTGTTTTCTGATACAATATACAGAAGACTATACGCACGTAGTAAAAGGTAATATGGAATGTTAGCAAAATAAATATTTATAAATAAATATACATAAATTATATTTACATGGATCTACAGGTTCCTTTTATTTGTTAAATTAAGTCCCTGTCTTTTAGAAGGAGCCATTACAAGGGGACAGTCATAAAACTATTTTCCCCTTTAAATATTTATGATCCAAGGCCCTTTTGTGAAAGGAGCAATGATTAAATGTCTTTGGTATCCTGTATATTATGGTTCATTTGAATTCATATTTGCCCCTGTGCTATACTGAAAGCATGAGATAGTCTTTATAAATTGTTTTTGTACACTTTCAAGTTTTGTGTTTCTTAAACAAAAATTGATATATTTTCACAAGCCACTTTTCAAAACCCACAGGGTCATTCTTGTATTATAATGTAGGGTTGTGCCCATGCTTTGGATTCAAAGGCAAGGGGGTGTTTTGGAGTGGGCAGGCTCCTTATATACTATAGCTCTTGTCTGCAACTCAAAGCAGCTGTGTCTTTTTCTGGGATTGCATGTCTGCTCCCTGCAGCTGCTGAACAGTCTTGGGAAAAGATATATTTGGTTTTAGGGGTTGCAGAAAGGTGGTACATTGGTGCCTCTGCATGCTCCAAGTCACCTTTTTGCCTTTCAGTCAGAAGTATTATGCAACATTATTATAATGTGTATTTTAACGTATTCCTTACGAATCAATGAGGGGTTATATTTGATGGCAGGATAGTGGTGGGGAAAGAAATGTTGGTAGCATAAGTATTGGAAGCAAATCACTACCATGTAAATCTTCAGTCAAATTATCTGCCTTTTATGCAGCTGAATGAATGTGCTCAGAAAAACTAAACCCGTGACATTTGTATATTGCATCTAAACTGTGACAATTTTCAAAATTTTCAAAATGGCTTCCCATTTGATGGTTGCAGGGTAAAAACACAGAAAGATTCATGTACAGTTAAATAATGTAATTAATTTAGACATATACCTGAATGACTAATGCATATCTGTACTTGAATTTCAGTCTCATATATAAAAGACATATAACATCTCACATGATACCATTTCATCACCCTACACCAAAAAAATAAAAATAAAATACTGCCCTAGCTGGTGACTGTCAGACCTCCGTGGCAAACTAGACAGGAAACACAATTAAGTGTACTAAATCTACTTTAATGAAGTCTTGTCATAAGACTACATTAACAGATTTGTGTAAGTCTGAAGTTACAACTTTCGCTTGCCACTTTTAGGGTGTTTTTTCCCCTAAGTTTCTTTCTCTGAGTGTTAAGTGACTGTAAGCTTCTTTCTCTCCTGTCTGATTGTTCCCTAGCCAGCATTTCTTTCCCTTGTCCCTCAAGGTCATCCACATATTCCATATCATTCACTAAGGATAATGTAAATGTCAATTTAAAAAATTCTATCTGAATTTTTTTATAAGATACATATTTACTGTGTTACTTACAGTACATAGAAATGGAACTGCCAGTACATACTTTAGCAGACAAAACAGGGCTCTGTCTCATTATATGGAGTGTGATGCGTATTTTTTCAGTAAAAGTACTCTAAAACACATTAAATTGCCCTGTAAAATAATTTGCTAGGGAACATGCTGTTTTTGACTAGGAGCTTGAAATGCAGAGATGGATCTCTGCTTTTCATCTATTTTTCTTTGCTGCTGTTAAAAGACAACTGGGTTGGGCAAATGGGAACAAGATAGGAAATTATGAACGTGAGATGATATTGAAAGTTATCAGGTGGTTATTACAAAAAAAAAGTTATCAGGTGGTTACATTAAAAAAATGCATCAAACTAAGGGAGTTACCCAAGATAATTGCATTTGTAAAGTAGTTATTGATGAGTTAGTTAACCTTTTGATTAAATTCTAGCAGTTCCAGGGAACAAATTTTTATTGGGAGCTGCAATACACAATATATAAGGGCAAGCATAGTTTTGATATAAGAAAAGAACTACCTGAGCAAACTAAAGTTCTGTTAAGGCTCTTGAGTTTGACTTGTAGTGAAAATGTTGGTATCTGGCATTACACAAACAGAATCCTCCTTTCCCGCCTGCATTCATATTCGAGACCTGTATTGGTACCCTACTACCCCTCAATCTTTTGAAAGCACAGACATGAAGAAGAATGTGTTGTGCTGCTGTAAAGATAGTCCTTGATTTACAACAATTCATTTAGTGACTGTTGAAATTTGCAACGGCTCTGAAAAAGTGACTTAAGACCATTTTTCATACTTATGACCATTGCAGCATCCTCATGGTCATGTGATTTGGATGCTTGACAACTGATTCATATTTATGACAGTTGCAGTGTCCCAGGGTCTTGTGGTCACATTTTGTGACCTTCTGACAAACAAAGTCAATGGGGAAGCCAGATTCATTTAACAACTGTGTTACTAATCTCACAACTGCAGTGATTCATTTAACAAATGTGACAAGAAAAATCATAAAATGAGGCAAAACTCACAACAAATTTCTCACTTAGCAACATAAATTTTGGGTTCAATTGTGGTCATAAGTCAAAAACTACCTGTATATTCTGTCAACAGAACTGCACCATTTCATACAGCCTAATGGTATCAAAAGATACCTGACATAAATGCTTAGGGAAGAAAATAGTTTTACTACTTAGCATTGTTACTATCCTGGCAGGTTCTTGATAGTAAACTGCTTTGTCAACAAGGGCTTACTGTAGATTCTCAAGATTTTACAGATGAACTCAGTATAAACTATTTCAGGTTATTTTTCCTTTTATTCAAAAAGCCAGACATAAAAGCAAGCAAGTTACTTTTGTTAAGAATCTAGTCTTGATTTCCTAATTGCATTCCTTTGTAGATTTAGCAAGTTTATTTACATCCAGAAATATTAAACTTGGACCCTTCCACCTATGCTTTTTTTTAAAAAATTAAGAGGCATAAATTTTACGAAGATTTAGCTAAAAGATAAACATGAAAATATATAAATAAGTTAGAAAATAGAAGGTATTAAAGTTTAAAAAAACAGTACAGCTAGAAAAAGAAGGATAATTAAAGAAGCGATTTCTAATCTTCTTTGTAGCAGCTACAAACTTAATTAGCATTACTCCCTCTTTAAAATTACATTACAAAAATTCCTCTGTCCCATACTCAACCTTTTTCTCAATGAGCAAATCCAGAAATCACCATTTCATTCTTTTTTTTTCCATTTTCAGAGGGGAAAAAGTCTATAAAAGCTTTCCAGACTTGTATAAAATTACTTGTTTTATCCCTGGCCACACAGATCAATTTAGCCATTTCTGCTAATCCATCTCCTCTTTTCTATTTCTAGATAAACATAGCTGGTTGAGGTTCTGAACTGCAGAGTGACCTAATCTTTCCTCTCTGCTTAATATTATGTGACATAAGTATTTTCTGACTGGAATGCATATGTACTCTATAATGTTGACTTAATATATATGAGCACTGCTTACTTTATAATTTAGAATTTAGGAGGGTCTTACAAATACTGGAGCAATTTTCCCTCTGTGAGTCTAGCTGCCAGCTGGTTCTACTCTAGTTTGTAAAACCTTTGATCTTCCATGCTGTTCTGTCCCAGGAGGCTCATCTGTCTGTACAACTACATCCCACAACATACCTTTCTTTTTGGGTCTTCAGCATTCTTCTCTGGATTTACCTTCAAATCAACAATACTTCAATGTAATTACTGCCCAATTTAAGTCAGGTTTCACAGCTCACATTTTGTTTTTGTTCTTAATTTTACCTCATTTATTTTTCAAGTTCTTCCTCAGTTCTTGCGTTTTTAAGATAATACATCTAATGCTAGTCTAGGATCTGTGGCCCCTCTTTCTTTCCCCTGCAGGAATGCTTCCTGTATAAAACTAAATCTCTCTCTTCCCATCTTTTCCTTAATAGCAAAACTAGCACAAAGTGTATATTTAAATATATGAATAGCCAACAGAAAGATATGGCTAAATTCAGGCCATTGCACATTTCTTACATTAGTTGTCTGGTCCCGATGCCCTCATGGCTTCTGAAACTTTGGCTGCAATGAACATTCATGAGAGGTCTTTATTGAGACCAAATTGACAATTTGTTACATCTTTTTACACAAATATAATTTTGGAGCAAAGAATGGAATATTCCTTAGTAGTTAGTGGCTTCAGTTTTTAAGAAATATAAGATATATTTATTATGCCTAAGTAAATTACATTGTGTAATTTTGCCTCTCTTTTGATTCAGAGTTAATTCAAACGTTGAGACTGACAAATTTAATTAAACCAACATAATGGAATTGATCAAACCAGAGTACATAATTTTTTTTTTACAACAGTCCAAACTTAATATTCATTTCATTGCTCATACACTGAAAGAGTTCAGCATTGGGAGATATAACAAAAAATTCAAAAATGTATTAATTGGATTGCTTTGGTTTCTGGGACCATGGCCCAAGTTACCAGGATGAGGGAGTCCTGGTATAAGACGGGCTACATCTTATAAGGATGAGTAAAAATCTCTTCTGCCAAAGCATGACAAGCTTAGTCACAGTATCCTTAAGTAAAATCCTATGTGGAAGGAAACCAAAAGTATGTAGGAAAAAATGCTTCACCACAAGGGATTGCTCTTCACAGTGGCCTATGAAATCAACAAAAATATTCAAAACTCATGGCTTTCATTATCAAATATGGATGTGTGTGTGTGTGTGTGTGTATGAAAAGTTAAATATGCAAAGACAACACTCTGGAGGCGCATGGGATATAGACTAGAAATTCATTTAATGTCCAGTGTTTAGAATTATCTTGAAAACAGTTATTTAAAAATGTTTTAATAGTTAAGATCGTCAGTTGCAGATGCCTATGAATGACACTAAGTACTATGATACATTGTTTTATTGGTTGTGTTTGTGTTTACATTGCAAATCATTACGGGCCTTTGAGAGAGTAGTAGTATAAGCATAAAGAATGTATACATGTATGCATTACATTTAGGTAACTTAACATGTAGGAAATAGATGTGATGCATGTAGAATGAAATGGGATATTATTATATTTAAGTCATTATTGGAATATTCAGAAGAGGAAAAGGGCAGATAGTTTTTACAATCTATGGTTTTTTAAGTGTGTTATATAAATTTCCTTGCAAAATGTTCTTTGTTTTGGAATGAGGCAGTACCAGGGTTGGATATGTGTTTGCAGGACTCAGAATAAATTTTGAGGAGGGTTAAGCATGTAGCAAAGAGTTAAAGTTTTGAAGTGAGGTTAGGAACTCTTCAGATGTACTGGAAGCTGGGGAATAGTGCAGCTGTCCTGGCCCTTCTTGATACACGGAGTGCTGTGGTAGTCCTTCTCCTTTCTCCAAGACCAATCTAACCATAGTTAATAGGGAAAAGAGATTGAGCCTGAAGCTTCTGCTCTGTGGGGTTCCTCAGAACTGTACACTCTATTCCTAACAGCTAAATTAAGCTAACTAAATGAGGTTATCCATTGAGACACAGTATGGCATTACCAGTACGCTGCTGAGTCTGGAGTTCCTAGTGTCTGAAGGCTGTGAAGGTCTGGATGGAGAAGTACAAGCGTCAGCTCAGTCTGACATAGCTAACTGGGTAGCTATGAATTGGGGAGGAGGGTTGGATTCGGAAACTTTTCATCTTTTGCTCTGAATGGATTGCACTTCCTCAGACAGAACCGGTGTGCAGTTTGGAGGTCTTATTGATATAATAGTTCCGCTCAAAGAGTAACTGGCACCTATGGCCAGGAGAGGCTTTGTACAGATTTTTATAGATTTCCTAGCTGATTTCCCTGCTTCGCCCGGGTATATCATCCCATTGCTCCCGCCGCCTCTGTCCCCCAAAGCTGAGCCGCCCACCTGCCCACTGTCTTTCGGGCTCCGTGCTTTTTATAGTCGGGCCTGATAAAGGCGGGGAAGAGAAACAGGAGGTGCAGGGTGCAGGGGCAGCTTCTGCGCCACTCGCTGGCTCTCACTCACCCTGCTGTCATTCGCCCTCCGTGCTTTTTACTGTACTGCATATGCGCCATGCTGCTCAGGCTGCTCTCTGGCGCCCCTTGTGGAGTGCAGTTTGCTGAGTGTTGGTGGGGGTCGGCACTTCAGCACTGTTTTTAGGGGGCAAAGACATCTCGGCAGCATGTGTGACCCCCCCACTGTTTGTCGCTGGAGGGTAAGGTATTGGTATGGCAAGTTTGGTTGACAGTGGTCCAGCCGTTGAAGAACATATACGGCGCGCACACACACACACACACACACACACACACTGCTTTATATATATATATATATAGATAGATAGATTGTATTTACAGGTGATTATGTTTAATCATTCAGTGACCATTTGAACTTGGTACTGGATGGCACTGAACAAGTGGCAGTTACAATTGATCCTCATATTTATGGCTGTCGCAACTTCCCATGGTCACATGTTCATGGTTTGTAACCTTCCCTGCTGGTATCCAGCAAACCAAGTCAATGAGGAAGCTGGCAGCAAGTCACGTAAGGTTCTTACTTAATGACAGCAACCAGGACTGCCGGAACTGCCATTGCTAAGCAGTGTGGTCACATGGTTTTTTTTTCAACTTATAACCACATCTCTTAATGGAGTTTCTAGTCCCAATTAGCTTCATTAAAGAAAACTACCTGTATTTAGATTTATTAGCTGCCCAAGCCCTCCTTACAGTAATAGAAATGGCAGGTGCACTTCAGTCTCCCCCATTTCTACTACTGTAGTATACTCTAGTTGGGTCTGCTCTTGAAAAATATTCAGACGATGCAACTTGTCCAGAATGCAGCAGAATGAAGCATTTCACCAATTCCAGGCATTTCATAAGACATTTTTGCCTGCTAGTTGAGCTGCGGTAGTTTTCAGTGGGCTCCAGATGCACCAACTTCCACTGAGCTTCCAAGTGCAGTTCAAAGTGGTTATTGCCTGTAAAGCTCTACATGGCATAAGACCATGTTATTTGCAAGGCCACTGATCCCCAGTTGCTTGTGCTTGTTGTTTGTGCTTGTGTCGTGCCACTTGCCCACTGGAACAGCACCAATCCCTATCACTTTCATAAAGCAATGAATATATATTGGGTATTTGAGTGAGAATGTTAAGCAAACCCTGGTGGTAGATTTGTTGGGTATTTTTTTTTCCTGAAAGCAACTATGGAAGGTTTTCGGGCCTTGGATACGGGTATATATATATTAGTGTATGGCACGTGTTAGCCAGGGATCACCGAGGTGGCTACCTGCCTCTGTGAAATGAATTTTTTTGGGCGGTGTTACCTTTACCCATGGGATGCTGAATGACGGTAGGCAATCGGGGGGAGGCTTTCTTGTCCCTATGCAGTTTATTCGCTCACGGGAATCGAGCCGCCGACCTCAGCAGTGCGCAGGCCCAGCGTCTTACCATGTGAGTCATTGCAGCCCCCAGTATATTGATAATCATGGGTGTTTCTTTAACTGTTTTGAATGGTCTTGTAGTATTCATTCATAAAGGGAAACTTCTGGTTGCAAATCTAACATTTATTTTTTCTTCTTTTAGCTGAAGATCCATCTGAAAGCTATGTGAAATTGCGAGATTTTGTATTAGTAAAATTGTGTCAAGATTTACCCTGCTTTTCTCCAGAGAATCTTAAGCAAGGCTTCAGTCAAGATATGGTAATAGAAGCTCAACAGAAGCTGAAAGTAAATAAGGTATTAATAATATTTTAAATGTATCCAATATTGACATTTTGCAAATTGGTGTACTGTTTGAAGAAGTATTCTATATCCAACCTGGAACTTTGCTCAATAAGATTGTTGTTGATTTCTCTTTTCCCTTGCAGCTGCAGGGAATGTAGAATGATATAGGCAATCCTCAACTTATGACAGCAATTGGAACCAGAATTTCTGTTGCTAAGCATGATGTCATCACTAGGGCCGGCAATCCTTACAGTCCCAGTTGTCCCTGTTAACTGAATTCCATTATCATTAGACGAGGCAACTACCTGCCCGCTTCCCACAACCAAAGTCAATGAGGAAGCTGGCAGGAAGTTGCCTGTCCCAGACTTGCAGGCAGGTGGAAGGAATGAGGAGATGTGGGGGAGGGTCAGGGCGCGTTACCAAGAGCCACAGGTCAGGGAAGGTACATGAGAGGGTATGCAAGAGTCATGGCCCAAGTTGGTGAGAGAGTGAGAAAGGCGTGTCAAAGGTTGGGAAGAGTGCACGGGGCTCATGACTAATCAATGCAGCGCAAGTGCAGAGGATCTGCAGGAGAGCGCACAGCTGGGCGATACTTATCCCAGTGACTTGTGACCTTCCCGGGTTGATGGCTTTCCAATTGACCTTTTGAATAAGCCAACAGGGAAGATTGCAAATGATGAATAAATAAGCTTTGAGAAAGTTAGGTCCTTGAAAAAGAGGAAAGGTTAAAACTAATATGATGAATTCTACAGTGACTGCTGAAGTTTATGGAATGGAAACAGTAGTCAAGAAAAGATAGTAGGCAAGATTTTTAACTTTGTACATTGGCAGCAATAATTCCAACTCTTTTTCTCATATGTTTTTCCTTTTACTCTTAGCAACATACACGGC
>JANHJO010004717.1:40135-50767 GCA_032468235.1 Pseudoxyrhopus heterurus | reverse complement strand
AACCTAGCAGTTCGAAAGCATGTAAAAAAGCAAGTAGAAAAATAGGGACCATCTTTGGTGGGAAGGTAACAGCGTTCCATGCGCCATGCCGGCCACATGACTATGGAGATGTCTTCGGACAGCACTGGCTCTTCGGCTTTGAAACGGAGATGAGCACCGCCCCCTAGAGTCAGGAACGACCAGCACATATGTGTGAGGGGAACTTTTATCTTTACCTATAGCTTAACAAACTATTATTATACTGCTTATAACATGCAGGAAGATAAAGGAGCAAAGGCCGCATAGTATGTTTCAAATAACTGATATATTTCATTGTTTAATTCTTGATTCAGACAGATTCTTAGAAAATGCATGGTCATGTTGTTTTTGTTTCATGTTCATTTAACAATTTTTGCATTGAAATTACTTTGTAATTTGTAAACTATTACTTTCAAAATATTGGAAATATTTTTGTGCTTATTTGTGTGTTTGTGTGTCTGTGTGTGTATCCTGTTGTAAACTTCTTTGAATGGAATTTGATCCCTGAGGACAACATGGATAGGTTCTTATTGTTTTCTTTGCAGTAAGCTGATGAAAGTGATCTGTCACTGCCATCTTCTCATTTATTTTAACAGTTTGTGAGTCTAGTCTAAAGCCTGGGATGTTGGATTTTTTTCAGCTTTGGGGGAGTTGTGAGATTGGAAATGACTTGCCTCTCAGAGGATTCTGGTACTGCTGAACTAGAAGGGTGGAAGAAAAGTCTGCCTGCCTGCCTAGACATTGAATGCTATGGTGCCATTTTGGTACGGGTATTACACCTAGCCTAGGTTGGATAGGGTAGAGGTGATCCACTCAGTGACCCATGGAAGCTCCTAATGGTTTAGGGCATTGTTCACTATCTTAAGTTCCTGAAGAAAAGGAAGGATAGAAATCTAACTCACAAATAAATGAATAAAATACTGGCCAGTGTTGAGGTCTAATGTCTTTCATGTAAGAAACCTAACAGATCAGGCGTAGCGCACGCACGCACACACACACACACACACACATACAAAGAGAGAGAGAGAGACATGAAGACACATATCCATATACACAGACCTAGACACACACACTATGTTATACATGTGCAAGAGTATAGAATAATTTTGAATAACTGCTACATTGGTAATTCTTTTCAACAGAGTCAGAGTTCTTATCCACTTTTATGGGATTCAGGATTTAGGCTTTTCCCTTCTCATTCATATGTCAGTTCCGGACCCTGCAAAGTTACCTGGCTTGTTTTGAAAACGTGTTTTATTTTTTTTATTTAAAAAAAAAAAAGGCAAACTAGAAGTGAGAGTGGCATTAGGAACTTTTGGTCTGAGCCGAAAAGCTGCTGGGATTCCCTGAATTTCAGTGCTGTAGGACTAACAGGCTCTGCAAGTAACAAGCACTGGGAAGTTCAAAAGGGCAGTGAGACGAATACTGGGGCAGGCTTCAGGGTTTGCCCTGATGGCTTAGGAAGGTCACTCAGACAACCAATAGGACAGGCTGAAAGGGGGGGGGGGTCCCTATCTGAGAAAATGATCCCATTGTCATGCTCCATGTTCTGATCTTCATTTTTGTTCCTTCATTTCCAAGCATATAAAGCAGCCAGACTATGTGACGACAGGCGCTCTGCCTGACATGGGAGATGATATAGACCTTAAGAATGAAGATCAGATTCAACGGCTTCGTCAGGCTTGTCAGCTGGCCCGTCACGTCCTGCGTCTGGCTGTGAGGAGTGTAAAGGTAACACAAGCTTGGCAGCTCCTGGCTTTGCTTTTTGAAATTTCATAACATTTCCTTTTACGTACAGTATATGCATTTCACAGATATTTATTGTACATTGTAAACTCCGCAGACTGACTACCATAGGATTCCTACTTTTCACATGCTGCATGGGACAAACCAGCTTGATTATCCGTAAGCTGCCTTCCTTGATCCATCTCCACCCCCCACCCCACCCCAGTCTGTATCCATACCAAACAACCAAAATCTAATTCCAATATATGCCTTGAAAATTAAGCAGTTTCTTTTCAGGTGTTTATTTTATTTGGCTTGTATGTTTGGAATTTTTAATTCCTGTCCTTCACACTGTGGAAGGCCAGAAGACAACGATTTGTGCCTGTGAGAAATACAGAAATTCTGCTGCCTTGACTATAGGAAAAAAAGGAGAATAAAGTTTGTCTTTATAAACTGAACAATTAAAAGCAGATTATTAAACTCTAGATTCGCTCTACTCAAAGCTGAGTAGAGTTTATTGTGTATCCGAAGCTTTCTAAAATCCTTGTGATTTAATAGTCAGGGTTTGGTGTCCAATTCTTTTGAATAAATGTATCAGCAATTTGTGTTACTTATCTCTGTGTGAAGGCAGATGAGCAGCATCTCCATTGTTTGGTCACAGGCAGATTCTTGGTTCAAACTTGATTTTCAGCTGTATAGGTATTACATTGGATTGATTTGCACAGTACAAATAGTCCTCTATGTATGACCACAACTGAGCCCAAATTTTCTATTGCTAAGTTGTTGTTAAGTGAATTTTGCTCCATTTATGACCTTTCTTGCCAAAGTTATTAAGTAAATTGCTGCAGTTGTTAAGTTAGTAACTCGGTTGTTAAATGAATCTGGCTTCCCCGTTGATTTTGCTTGTCAGAAGATCACAAAAGCAGATCACATTACTCTGGGATACTACAACCTTCATAAATACATACCAGCTGCCAAGCAGTCAAATTTTGATCATGTGACCATGTGGAATGCAACGCTGCAATGGTCATAAGTTTGAAAAATAGTCATCAGTCACTGTTTTAAGTGCCACTGTAACTTTGAATGGCCACTATACAAATTGTAAGTTGAGAATTACCTATATTGTTTTGGTAGATATTTTTCTGTCTTCCTCTTTCTCTAGGCTAATTCTGGATGTGTAACTTGTTTGTAAAAGCATACCATGGCACAATGTCTGTACCGTTTATTACATTAAAATCTATTTAAAAATGCAATCCCAATGGGGGGAAAATCACATTTTAAAACAACGCACATTTTTTAAAAGTATGGTTACTTAGTGCGTTTACATTCCACATTTTTTTCCAGATTTTCCAAAGCACATATAGGAGGTCTTCTCTCATTTTACCTCACAACAATCCTATGTGGTAGGTTTGACTGAAAGAGAGGGACTAACTCTCTGTGGTAATAATTTAAAACCATGTATTTTAGCTCTTTTAAAAGAAGATTTGGGGGCAGAGAAAGAAGCCTCACATGCTCCCTTCAGCATTATTGGCCAGATTAATTTCTCATTATTCCTAAATTGAAGACACTTTTTCAAAATTATAAACTGATGAATGCACAACAGGGGGTATATAAATATATGTACTCAGGGACCAAAAGGCCACCTAACCCCCAAATTTTTCAGCTCATCTTTGCATGAAATGGACAGAAAAAACTTCTGTCATGGGAAGAGGTTTTGCTTATCTTAATCAAAAATTTGCAAAGTTCCATTCAAGTGGCAAACATGATTGTGTTTGAACTGTGTTTCCATCAGCATCTGCATTTCCTTCATTGGATGAGAAGAGCACATCTTTCTCCTTCTGTCCTGGCCACTTTTTACAGAGGCATGATTGAGAACATTTTAACAAACTGCATCACTGTTTGGTTTGGTGGCTGCAGTGCCTCAGATAGAAAGTCCATACAGAGAGTGGTAAGGACAGCCAAGAAAAGTATAAGAAGCTCGCTTCCTGTCATTCAGGATACTGCTTATAAGCGCTATGTGCTTAGAGCTCGAAGTATTTTTTAGAGACCCCAGACCCCACTTTATGGTCTGTTTCTCTTGCTCCCCTCTAGGAGGAGGTTTCAAAGTATTTCTAGCAGGACTACCAGATTCTGTAACAGCTTTGTTCCTTATGACATCTGTCTGGTAATCTCGCAAGATTTGTTTTTCTCGCCATGTACATGTATATATTCGAACTAGACTGTGTTGTTTCTCTGTGTCATATAATATATGTGGGTTATGCATAATTTTGTATTTATTTATTCTGTCATGGTTATATAGTGTATACTGGAGGTGGTGACCCTTTGAGAGCTACAAAATTTTATTTTAATGTATGCCGATTAGTGTACATTCAAAGTGACAATAAAGTTATTCTATTCTATTATTTTGCTGACCTATCCTTTAGGCATAAAGTATTATCAACAAATTAACTGAGACCATCTAGCCAGAGAAGGGGGCAGAGATGGAAAACAGAAATGGAAGGCAATGTAGAAAGAAGATGAATTAGAATGAGCAGCATGAGCCTGTCGAGATGTAAATGTAACCTAAAGAAGTTTCTAGTGAAGATGAAAGGAAAATAAGAGCTAGAATAGAGAACAAAAAAGGAGAATCAGATAGCTGAAATCACAAGCACTTGAATATGTCAAGCAGCTGGATTAAGGACCAAAACGAAAGGTACAAGATACAAATGATGAGGCCCTAGAAGAATATTGCAGTAATGGAGATGAGGTTTCATAAGGTTTTAGCTAGGTCGCAAGGTAAGGACCAATTTTTCCAACGTTGCAAAGATGAAAACAAAAAGGTTGAATGAGAGACTGGCTGGATATAAAAATTAAGATGAAAATTGAATGTTACATAGAGGTTATTGACTTGAATAGGTGAAGAATTAATCATCTTAAGAATGAAAGAATGGTAAGCTTAGATGGAAAAAGCAAAAAAATAAACATATCAGTGATGTTCAGATGCTGTGATAAACATCTTCAGAAAAAAACAATAGACCCGGCCAAACTTACAAAGGAAATTAAAAGATTATTGAAATCAAAAGAGGAGGGGAAAAATGGAAGCCATGTAGAAAAGTAAGAAAAGTCAAGAATTTGAGTTCAACCAAGGGAAAGAAATATATGAAGTGGGTAATGGACAATTATAAACTGATATTTTAAAATGTGTGTTTTAAAACCAATAAACATAGATAAAAATCAAAGAATTCAAACAAGAGGAATAAAAAAGAAAGAGAAAAATTGCAGCCACAAGACATAGAAAGCTTTGCATAGAAGTATTGATGTGGTGGATGTCATTCCATCAGCAGATGTGTGCCATAGACACAATCCTACACCTTTTCAATTTTGCCTTCCCTTGGAAACTACACAAGGTTAGTGTGTCAATGGAAGGGCTATCAAGGAATTCCAGACTGTGAGCTAGAAGAGAAATTTTTTAAAATGAATATCTCAGAAGAAGGCAAGGGCAAGCCCCCCCCCATATATATATATATATTGTTGCCAGGAAAACTGCATAGATGAATCCATTGATAGCCATTGACTCAGAGATGTCTTTATTTTTTATTTAAATGGAATGAAATCAAACAACAGCCCACATGATGTTAAAAACATTTAAGAAGTGGAAAGAAGAATTACAGAAGGGATAAACAATTTTGAATGAGTAGAGTATTAACATAAGGTCAACTTAGAAGACTGCAGAAAGGAAAGGCTTTGTTAAATGACATTTCAGACAATCCAAAGAAGAGACAGGAGGTGTGTGTTTATATAATACGATAGAATAAAGAACAGATGAAAAGGTACTTGAAATAGGAATGAGGAATGGGAACAACAATAAAATAATATTGATTGTTTCATTCTGCTGATTCCTGTTCAGTATTACATTTCACCATTCATACCTTTTTGCAAGATAATGAATAAGCGATAAGGTATTCAAACAGACTGATTTGTATCCCTTGTTTCCCATTTTTCTTTTCCATCATTTCATACCTCCACTTCTTGGTAGGTTGTATACTGAAGGGGGGACTTTGATGGCTCTTGAAAAATAAGCTCTGTACTTCTGCAGACTTCAGGGTTTCCTCAAGCATGCCGAGATCCCCCTCTGGTTTCTCTGCAAACTAATTTTGCTTCCATTTTTCTTGGCAGTGAGTTTTCTATTAGAGAGAATGGTATCCAGCAAGAACTGCATGAAATAATACAAAACGGGATAAAGAGGAAAAAAAGGAACACTAAAAAGAGAACAATTTAACCCTTTCCCCATACTTCATTTTCTCTAAAAAGCTGCCCCAGTTGAACTGTTACTTGACCTATCAGTAAAAGCATTCTGCTAGTTAGGAACAACTTTTTTTTTTAACGATGGCTTTAAAACCAACTGATAAATGTATAACCTAAGCAGTCTCTTCGAAGTTTGTGTAGGGCTCACTGATTTTTAAAATACAGGATATTGTACATTGAAAATTGAAAACTCATTCCTTTTCAGATCATTTTTGAGTCACTACTAGACACTGGAACTGAACTCTCTTCTTCAGAATCCAAATCTGAAATATTCATATTAGATCTTACTGAGTTTTCTATGTCAAGCTGCTGTTGAATCTAATATTATTTAATATGTTAATTAGTACAGCCAAAGTTTTGATGCAAAAGCCAGGGGATTCTGTATGAAAAAAAAAATCACAACAAAAGCAGTCGGTGAAAGTCAACTAATGTTACTTTAACTTCTTTAAGATGAAATATACACATTTGCTAATATTGCATTGAACAAATAATGCAATATTACACTGAACTTAGGATTCCATATATTACACTGGTTCCAAGGCAAATATATATAATATGCAAGATTTAGGAGAATGTTTAACATTTCTGTTCATAAATCTTTGATTCTAAAATAGTCTGCTTTTAATAAAATAAAGAATTCCATTTGCAACAAAACTGGTAATGTCCAAAGATTTAATCTATACTGTACATATCTTATCTCCAAAGGTAGTAAATGAACACTTTTCTGTTGTTTTGCTATTGCAATTCCCATACAAAATCCATTGAGAAATATTTCATTCTACAGCTTTAGCCATTTAAAAAAAAAACACTTGGATTATTTAAACTTGAACTTATTTAAAACTGAATGTGATTTTTCTTTGTAAAATATCCAGTATCTTTGTTTATTACAGAAAGTGAGTTTGTGCGTATGTGTTTGTTTCCTACATAGACCAAGACCTTTTGAAATTGGCAGAAGAAAAAAAGAGAAAGGGAAAAATATATATGAGAAAGGAAAGAAAGAAAGAAAGAAAGGAAAAGGTGGGATACAGAATTTGACAATGACTGCAGTTAAAATGGAGGAAAAAGAATAATAAGGCAGACTGAAAAATATGAATCTAATTTTAAAGGTTCCTAGGCTATAACTTAAAGGAGAGATCACATCACTCCTATTTCATCCGCAAAAACAGTTTCCACAATGACAAGCAAGCCATTGGATTCCATTCTAAACCCTGAATATTAAGGAGCATATTAATGGAAGATATATTTTGATCAACGGTAGTTTAGAAGATAGGATGATTTCTTTGATATGTATTTATCAAGAAACCCAACTGTGTGTTCTTTAATGTAATTGCTGAATCTGATAAAGGAGAAATCATGATGGTAAGTGACTTTTAACAGAATATATTATGCTGCTAAAGACAGTAAATATATTCCCCAGATTTTAAAAAAATGGTTGGGAAAAGTTCCACTTCATTGAATTACTGTGTTTCTATGTCTCTCAGATTGTACATCATACTTACACAGAATATATTTGCTTCTGGTAGCTCCTACAGTCTAATATGTTTCTATGACAATATATGAGATTTATTCTAGCAGTAGAAAAGTTGAAAAAAATCTCATATATTATCATACTACACCTCTTTAATTTTGTGAATCAAAATCCAAGATTCAGCCTGCATACAAAAGGTGAAATATTGAGCGAATTTTTTTATCAATATGTGATGCCATATAATATAAGTTGATCAACATGCAATCCTGAGTATATATAAGGCTTAAGTCCATTACTTTTGGCTAAAAGAAATACAATATGAAAGATAGTTGTAATAAAATAGCTATAATGAAAGTTTTGAGATAGAACGTATGTTTGAATCTTTGAAAACAAAAGAAGTAGAAAATTGTGAACTTCACAAAAGCAGAATTCTTGAGGATTACCAGATATATCTGGAGGAAAAAATGTAGAATAAATTGTTCGATATAAATTGTATATGTAACAAATCAGCAAAAGAAGAGGCCCATTTCATCAATACTATTTTAATGCAGTCTAATGATAATAAATTATATGAATTAATACATTCATAACCTCTTTGAGGAATGTTGCATCATGTAATGTGTGGTAAAATAATTATTTTGTTAAAAATATCAAAATTAAGAAAACTAAAAAAATTCCTCAAAAAGAAAAGATTAAACAGTATTTATTTATTTATTTATTTAATCAATTTTCTAGGCCGCCCAACTCCCATAGTAAAGAGCTCAGTGTTAAATAAAATTCTTGGTCTTTATGGTTTTCCAGCTAAATTTGGTAAATATAGATGCTTTACTCTCTGATCACAATTGAATTATGTGCAGAATAAGCAAAAAATAGAACTAGGTGTACACCAGAAAAGAACCCTTATGTACCACAAAGATTTTAAAATGCAATTGTTACATGCCTCTATTAATTCAAAGACTTAATAGAATTAACTATTACTTCTAGAGAAGTTAATTCTGCTATGTCCAGCTACTAATGTCATTTAAAGTAGATTAATTAGAGCCATGGTGGCGCAGTGGTTAGAATGCAATATTGCAGGCTAACTCACTGCTCACTCCAGGAGTTCGATTCTGAACAGCTAAAGGTTAACTCAGCCTTCCATCTTTCCGAGGTCGGTAAAATGAGGACCCAGATTGTTGGGGGCAATATGCTGACATTGTAAACCGCTTAGAGAGAGCTATAAAGCACTATGAACTGGTATATAAGTCTAAGTGCTATTGCTATTATATTATGTATCAGTTCTTTCCTTTTAAAAATGGCACAGGAAGATTCCTTATATTTCCCATTCCATGGTTGGAGACTTCAAACTCAAAGGGAAAAACCAGGCCTTGGATATGCTTCTACAGTTGGGTTCTGCCAAAATCAGTTAATCTCAGCTCCTGAAATGGGGTTGGGTTGGCAACAGAAAGTTGGATCCATACTTGATCCAACTTGATCTATACTTTTCCGTCCCATTCCTCAAAGTGAGAAGCAAGTGGGAAAAGAGATCCCCTCCAAGAAGAGAGCAATACCATTTTATATCTACTTTGCCAGTTTGCACCTATCAGTGGATTTTTCAGAGTAGTCCAACTTTTAGAATTTATTTTAATTATGCAGATCATCTGTGCTGAAAATAACCCATGGTTTTTCTTACTAAATCTTCCTTCCTAAGAAGGCTTTTGATAGACCTGGATATAAATATGTTTATCTTCCACAAATTTATTATACTAAACTGTTCTTTAATTGTGCAAGGTTGTTACAATATTGCTAATGTTATTTCCAGTCCTTTTCCTAATGTTCTCTAATGTGGAATCTGTCTTTTTTCATAGCTGCTGCAGTTTGAGTTCACATTTTCATTAGCCTGTCCACTATGACCCTAATATTTTGTTCTTGGTTTGTTACACACAACTCAGACCACCATCAGTTTATATGTAAATTTAGGACAGTTTGCCTCTGCATGTATTATTATTTTACATACATATTTAAACTGAACCATGTTTACCTCTCAATGTCGATTCACCAATTTGAAGAGATTTTTCTGGAGCTCTTTATGGTTGCTTTTGGTTTTTACCACCCTGAAATGGTTTGTTATAATTTGCAAATTGGTCTTCCTCATGACTTCCTCCCCAGTCAAGATCATTTATGAACAAATTAAGAAGCACAGTTCCCAATACAGCTCCTTGAGGCATTCTCCTTTTTATTTCTTCCTGTGTGAAAATTGGCCATCTACGACTATTTTTTTGTTTTCTGCTTTTAGCCAATTGGCAGTCCATAAAAGGGCAGATCCTTTTAATGCATGATTGCTAAGTTTACTCAAAAACTTAGTTCCTAGTTTTACTCAAAGACTTTTGGTGGTGATATTTGTTCTAAGTCGAGAGCCATTTATACAATTATTAGAGAGGATCATATTATTATGCTATATTAAATAACATCTATTATATGCAGGTGGCTAAATGAAGACCTAGTATTTTATAACATCATGTAAAATTGCAGGTTATAAATTAAACAGAGCCAAGATGGAATTAATGGAAATAAATATTTAAAACTGTGACAATGAAAAAACAAACAAATTGAATAACTTGAAACGATCAACCAAGCCTGAAATGTTCAGAACTACAAACTCTAAATTAAACACAATTATAGGGGAAAATACACACACACACACACACACACCCCTTGAACAATGCTTGACTTCACAGAGTTGTTTGATTAAAAATGATATAACCATAAAAATGTCCCAGGTGAGATATTTTTAAAGACCTGGCACTGTGGCACAATTAATTAACTGATCTTGTATTATCAGATAATAAATTGAGGTAGAACTTGCAATACAGGAAAGACTAAAACCTAAAAGACTCATATTAGATGCAAATATTATACAATATGATTCGGTAATGAGATAATGGTAGTAATAATGCAGTTCTTTTCAGCCAAGAATTTCATTTCCAGGAATCACATTCTAACAAAAAGCCAGAAAAGACAGCATATTACCAATAAAGGAGATTATGTGTAGCTCAGAATTGAAATGAGCGGTCCTTGGTGCTCTCTGAGCTTGGTGGTTTTCTTGCTGACATTTCATTACCCAAACTAGATAACCATCATCAGTATTAATCAGTGCT
>JANHJO010004717.1:19496-39281 GCA_032468235.1 Pseudoxyrhopus heterurus | reverse complement strand
CTGACATTTCATTACCCAAACTAGATAACCATCATCAGTATTAATCAGTGCTAGACTAGCACTGATAATGTTACCTAGTTTAGGTAATGAAACATCTGCAAGAAAATCACCAAGCTTAGAGAGCACCAAGGACTCCTCAGACAGTACATTTGATAAAAAGAAACTTAAATAAATTACTTTTGAAGCAACTGCTCTCATGTTAAGAATTAAATTGGTGACAGCTTTTGGAGAAACTCTTCTAAGGCTTGGGCTGGGGAAGTGGCAAAATCATCTTAAGATACTAAATTGCATGTCCTCAAGTTTAATAAATATTGGAATGAATCATTGTAAACAACAACCATCAAAATTGTCTTGGCCTATCAGGAAAAGCATCATAATATTAAGATTAAAAGTAATGGATTATGAAAACATACTTTTCATAGGCTTTTGTGAATAAGTTTTCATTGATAGTGTGCACGGGTTTTGATGGGCGGAGAGATATTGCTAGTTACCTCTTTAAACAAGGGTATGTGAAAAAAGTGATTTTATATAATGGACAAACTGAAGTGGTTCCAGTTTATTCAGATGGCAGATTTTAAGTACCATATATAATGTTATAATGACTCTTTCAAGCGTAGTGACTTTAAGATTAGTATTAAATATATTTTTAAAAAATGAACTTTAGAAGTAAAAATGTTTAAATGTCTGTTATCAAACATGCTCTCTGTTTTGGATAAAAGCAATTACAATATTATTTCAGTATATTAATGGAAATTGATATTTGGAAGTGTAATGTCAAACTCTACTTGGGTTACTTTTAAAAAGAATTAATAAATCCATGATTAACGTAGTGTGTAAAATGTTACTTATGTAGTCATATTTGCACATATCACTAAAGATTGGTTAAACAGGCTTTTTATCTAAAATCCATGTTGTTTTTTTAGTGTGATGCATGTAAAACACATCAATCAATGAAAACTAATTTTGATGGCAGCAAAATTAATCACAAGAAAAGTGCTACTAATTATATGTATCTATTAGTAAATTGGGGCAAGCAATACAATTACAGAAAATCAGGCCGATTTGCACTAGTAAAATCCAAGATTTTTGAGCAAATAGAATCTGTATATTGAATACTGTACTGATTATTCAAGGAAACTAATGCCTAATGTTTCCCTATCTCTCAATTAACCTATTTTCGCAGAAATTTAATTGACTATTAAGATGCATTTTCATTTCATTATTATATACGAATTGATAAATTTGTTTTGTATATTATTTTGTATACTAAAATGATTAGTGTCGTTTTCTTTTCCTTATTACAGTTTTACTATTGTTTACTCAGTGGTTTTATTTCAACTATAGCTTTAAAAAAACCCTCCAAAGATTATACATATAGATTGACACACTCATAAAATATAAATTAAATATGTACAAGGGACATAATTGGAGAATTAATTAGCAGCCATATATACCAATAGACAGCAATTTTGCTGCCTTGTTTATTTAGCGGTTGCATCTTAGCTGGAAGGCACTGAGGTCACGGCCCATCTCTGGAATTGATGGGATCTTACTGTGAAAGAAAAGTAATAGATTCAAATTGCTGAAATCCATCATGTCTTTTACCCAAACTTTGTTATCCAAGTATTATGCGATAACAACTTATCTCTTTGTTTCTCCCTGTCTTCAGTCACAATATCTGTTTTAATGAAAAACGGAATTCCGCAATAGTTGTATGTTTCTAATTCCTAATTCTTTTGCTGTGTTGCAGGTAACTGCACATCTTTGTAAAGTAAGACAGCTACTGATAGTTTATACCCATCATAATTCCTTTGTTAAAGTATCATATTCATGGGTTTATAGCTTATTCAAATCACAGCCAATTTTCGCAGGAACACTCAAAACTACTTCTTGACAATGAGAGAGGTTTTTCTACTAAATTTCAAAGTTCAGCCCTACCTATTTCCTATCTTGGCACTGTTCCAAGAAAAGGAGTTGCAATGATAATATTTAAAGTACATTTTCCCATACTTTACTTATATTCAAACATGATATGGACCTTTCTTGCAAACTCTTACCAGAAATAATCAATTCCAGTATAACTCAAAATCTAGAAAATTTGAGCTGCAAAAATGAATGTTTCTGGAAATGATAGGTATCTAAAATTGGGGTGCTGGATTGGAAATGCTAATATTGGAATATCTGCTGCTTACATTGATATAGACACTGCTTCCAGGGACAGGTTGAAATATTAAAATGGGATGGCAATTCTAAAGGCAGGGAATAATATAGTCAGCAATGCACAGTGAAAAATCATGTTGATTGTGAGAAAAATAAAATTATTTTGCCTAAGCTGCTAAGAAAAAGATGATTGTATGGGAAAATGCAGATGTGGTTAAAATAAAATGCAGGAGAACCATGTTGTTTTTCTGTATGTATATAGCACTTTCAACAAACGTACACAATGGATTTTAGAACATCAGATGAGCAAAAAGGCCAAGTACTGATACCAAGTAATTGCGTTTCTCTTATGCCTGATAGTGGGCTGGGAATGCTAAAAAGGATTATATGGACAGAATGCATTTAAACCATGTGAACAAGGACAAAGTGAACAAGGACAAAGTGGGGTATTTCCTAGGACTCCAACTATTGTATAGCAAAGGATTCGCTTTCCTAAGAGTGGTGCCTTTCTTGTTCCATATGGGAGCTTCCAAGAAGTCTGGATGCAACTGGATATGCCATTTGCACTATCCATTTCTTCCACCTCAGGTCAGAGTTACAGCTGGAGCAGGATGCAGTGGCAGTGTTCCCCCCAAAAGATCTTGAAGCAATGGAATAGTGCTTGACATCTCAAATCTTCCCTGCCGCTAAAAAGCTAATACTTTATGTTGAGAGGAGAAGTTTCAAAATAGGTAGTTGTTTACCTGAGTCAAGAGCTTTATTTAGAGAAGCATTCATGTATGCAACCCATCATTGCCATAAAAAGTGGTAGAATATATTCCATTGTACCTTCCTGATCTGCTGCTGCACATGTAAATCAGATCAAAGAGAGGCAACCTTGCCTGTTTAGTAGTATTTTGGAAGAGGATGTTTGGAGGTCCTAGAGATGTCCAAATGCTTCCTGGAAGAATGCATTGATACTAAGCGACTCTATAGAAATAGAGTGTGTGGTTTGTTGTTGTTGTTTTTTAAAAAAGGCTTTAGCTATGTTTGTTTAATATGCAGACTGCACTAGGCACTTAATTCAGCACAAATTTGAAATTGTGATCTTTCAGGTTGGCATGACTACAGAAGAAATAGATTATTTGGTTCACCATGAAATAATCAAGCACAATGGTTACCCGTCACCTCTAGGATTTAAAGGTTTTCCAAAATCTGTGTGTACTTCAGTAAACAACGTGGTAAGCCATGGAATTCCTGACAGGTACTCATGTTTTTGTTATTGCAAATTAAGATTAGGTGGATATCCATGGGTTTTTTTCCACATAACATATTATCCATTCAGCTTACTTAATATGCCACATTACAGATCTTTACATTTTCCATGTGGTTTCCATGGAAGTTCTCCTTTAACCCAAATGAATCGAGATGAATACAGCAGCCAGGCTCGGTTACTACCGTATATTTTATCAAAACCAAGTACCACCGGTTGCTGTGCAGTAAGAAAATGATGTTGGCACTTATCAAAGGGGGATAATAATAATAAAAGCAAAGATTATTGCTTCGCCATCTCTTTTCCCAGCATGGTACAGTACCTCAGTCTGGGATATATCATCAAAAACAGAAAAGTCACTCAACAGAAAAATTATACTAATTTTCTGGAAATCTAAAGGTGGAGTGTGTGTGTGTTAATTATACATGAATATGTTCCTAATTATTAATGAATATTACCTGTTCAGAAAATAAGAGGTGCCAAATGTCAGTCTTTCCATGATGATAAGATAATCATAATGGTGATTTTTGTTCCTTTGCTTTATATTATGGATTCTTTCTTTTATTTAAATTATTGTTTGGGGTTAACTTGAACTGGTAGGAATCTCAATATTAAAAGTAGTTATCACCTTTGCCTCCTTCCATTTTGCTTGACAATTATATTGATGCTTTTCATGTGGCTTTGGGGTATATGGGATAAAGTGTATTTGTTTTGTTACTCTGTCTTAACTAAGATTTGCCTGTCACCATTAAATGTTGTATCTTTTTTTCCCCTTTCTGTTCTGATTATGCTTAAGCCGCCCTCTCCAGGATGGCGATATTATTAACATTGATGTCACAGTAAGTAATTTGTTTATTATTATTATTGCTTTGGATTGATGTTCAAAATTCATAATCCCAGTAGGAAGAATACTAAATTACAAATGTGCAAGGGTTTTACACCAAAGCTAAGGCAACAGCAGTTAGTTTTATTCCAAAGCTAAAGCAAGAGCAGTTATTGTATTGTTATTGTTGTTTTCTCCTCTCCGTGCTTATTCTGACTAGACCTAGGCTTGACTTGAATTTAGGGCTGGAGTCAGATTCACTGAGATCAGTGTTGGCCTAAGTGAAATGTCAGCCCAATCCTGCTATGTGTCATGTTTTTGAGAAGATGTAATTGTTATTGATCCACCGTGTAGTTAATGCAGAGCGCCCCAGTACTGGGGCAGCAGCTGAAGGCAGATATGTACGAGATGAGCTAACATGGAGAAAGCCGGCATTTTTCCTTCACTCTGCCAAGATTGATCTTCCTCTTCCTGCTGATTTTGAGTGGGGCCTGTCATTATCTTACTCTGTCATTAGAGGCTACATTGGCCTGTGTGTCAGTCTATTTGGACAGCAACCCTTTGGCTGGCTGTGTTCCCTACATTTATTAAAATCCTCAAAGGTAGCGTTGTGTTCTGTTTGTGGTGTAAGAGCCTTGAACTCTTTACTCATGAATGCACAACCTGATCCATAGCCCACTTAATCCAAAATACTCGGGTATCTATCCCCGTGGGACTGATTCCGTTTCAATCCCAGTTGCTTGGCTTAGCTGGCTTATAGAACCCACTAGGCGCATAAGGTACATATGTAGACTTAAAAACATGGACAAAAACAAACATTTGCTATGATGAGTATTCATTATAAAATGTATTGATATACCGGTATGAGCAAAGAAAACATGAGTTTATGTCCTTATTTGCATATCTTTAGAAAAAGTAAATATTTCAAAAAAATGTTATTAACATATTTTTCTACAATTCCTGAAATTTTGAATATATTTTCTCCAGAATGTTAAAGATTGAAATCCTATGTGAATTGAACTTATAAATGTTGAAACAAGTGCTTCCTTGATTTTAATAATGGCTTTAGTTTGATTCCATTCTACAATACTTGTTTTTTCAGCTGTCTTTTTTTAAATCATAGTTATTGCTTTCTCAGTATTTGCTTCTTTTTTTATAGTCAGCTAATAGTAACTTTTAGAGTATTGATCTAAAATGCCCATGTTTCTCTCTCTCTCTCTCTCTCTCTCTCTCTGTCTCTGTCTCTCTCTCTGTGTGTGTGTGTGTGTGTAACTTATGAATTGTAGCCATGATCTATACTTTTGATTATGTTTTAAATAAGACAGATTATTATATTATACGTAGTAAGTATTAATTTGGGTGCAAAATTCTGTGTTCTCATCCCCAGAACATTTTATTATTATTTTTTCTCTCCAAAGAAGGTGATCCATCCATTTTTATTCTTCAGTAGTGTATCTTCTAGGAAATGTTGCCTGGTTTTCTGTTTGGAGCACATCCTATTTTATTCAGAATATCAGAAACCCCTTCTTCTAGAAGATTCCTTTTCAGAAAATTATAGCCACCACCAAAATAGCCAGATTGACCAATACAGGGAGAAAAACAATGTGTTCTGGGGAATACCTGTATGTTCTATAACCAGAATGTGGAATTTTGCATGTCCCTTTTTGTGTCTCTGGGTTTTTGATTAAACATGCCTACCACAATCCATACAACACTAAAACTTTTAATATCAACTGTTTAAGTGCAAGTATTCAAAATGTATATATAACCTTAATCTCAAGAGTTATATGGTGACCTGATAAAGGAGAATGGGGGGGAGGAGCTAAAATCAGCCCCCACCAAAATATACCTTCCCAGAAAACTAAACTCTCAGTTCAGTCATAATACATTTAGAAGGCCAAGGGTACTGGGAAAGCAAAACAAGATATAAAAACCATGTTCATCAAATACTATCTGTTTGTTTTCTCAGAACCCCCATTGTCTTTGTAGTCCTGCCCCATCATCTCATGGTATCCCCTTATTGCCTGCCTTATTGACTTCATCAGATACATGATGTACTATATCCAATCAAATACTTGTTATATTTTATAGGCAAGCAGATACTGCTTGCTACTCTTAATTTGCTAAATCTATAAAGAGGGGCCTTAGCCCCTTCCAACTTTAGACCTGTTTTTGCCTCCAGCACTGCCACCACTAAACCAGGTTTTGCTTCAGTATAATTATGTCCTGGTCTCCAGTTCAAAAAAATCCCTTCACCCGATTTCGCCAATACATTATAATCAAGCTTATACAAAGATATTTCACCCTGCTAAGCATGCATCTTTCACCTGGCAGGGTGGGGTCAACTTGATTGGAAGATTTGGAGTAGAAAAAAAAAAGAAGACTGAGTAAGAAATAAACATTTTGTTCCTCACCCAATTATGGCCACCTACACTGATCATACACGTTCGAGGGATCCAAATCTTACTTTATGAAAAATGCTTTTCGGTATACATGTATGTAAAATGTGTCCTTTTCCCAGGAATACCTAAGTTTTCCAGCTGCCTTTGATGGGTTAATGTCAAGGGTATACTATCATGTATTAGGGCACTGAGTTGGGAATTTCATAAACAGTGGCATAGGCAACCTGATGGTCTCTAGATGTTTTGACTCCTATAAGCTCTGATCATTCATCATGCTGACTATATCTTATGGGAACTATAATCCAAAACACCTTCAGGACATCAGACGGGATGCATTAGGGCATTGCATATGGCCTTTTTTAGACTTCAGCTTTCAAAACTTGGAGGGAGGCATACATGGTCCTGGGGCCTCCAGCTGTGCCTTGCTGCTCCAGGTGTTTGTTGTTCATTTATTTATACATCCAGTGGCTTGGACATTCTCCCATGGGTTTGTTGCCTAAGGATTTTTCCCTTTAACACTTGAACACCCCATACTCAGACATTTCCTGTAGCTGTCATAGTGCACATAGTGGGCCATTACAGCTGTTTGCATGATGAAAGCTACAGGAACTGGCTAAAAATAGAAAGTTCAGCATCTCTCCGGATCTGGCAAGGTAATCAATTCTGCTTCCTACCTGTGATTACTGCTTCCTGTGTATGTTCACTGTTTCTTGGTTTTCTTTGAATTAAGTATATAATTTCAATGGTACCTATGTCCCAAAGGTGCTTTTCAAAAAGGCCATTGGACTTTCTTGGTTTTTTTCCTTGAAAACGTTTCACTTCTTATCCAACAAGCTTTCTTCAGTTCTGACTGAGTCAGAACTGAAGAAGCTTCTTAGATGAGAAGCAAAATGTTTTCAAGGGGGAAAAAAATCAAGTTCAGTTGCCTTTGGAAAAGCGCCTTTGGGACAACTATAGATAATAGCACCTATGCTTGCAATGGAGACTAAAATCTTCTGAGATTGTATGTACCAGATTTTTACCACTTCTTCACTCATTGGATTTATTGCTCATGCTAGTTTCTCCCTGCGTAGGGATCACCCATTTTTTATCCTAGCAATAAGATGTGAATTCTATTGACCACAGTGCCACTTACTTTTGAGTAAACATATTTTGAAACTGAGAGCAAGAGTCAAATCACAAGTGCGTTCACCATATGAATGCTGCTCTCTTAATATTATTGTTTCACCCAGATGAAGACCACAGCATGCAGTGAGTGGAAGCTTAATCCCTTTCCATATGTGACTATTTCCCCCTGTTTTTTTTTTTAAAAAAGCTGTGCCCAGATATGCTGCAGCTGAGTAAGAAAATACAAAAAACTTTGCCTTGTACTTCAGCCCACATTTACTTGTTTCGGTCTCACTAAACTCTAGTTAAAAGAACATTGGTCATTTGAAAAAAATCTTGTTAATTATAAATTTCAAATTATATATTTCAAATATTTCCTTATCAGAAAACCTTTGCTCTTACAGTAAAATGATGGCACGTTAAACATCCAAGAAAAACCACTTCTACAATTATTGTTTATCCTTTTTGTATAATGATTGAAAAGATTGCTGCTCCGGAATAACTTGTTGAATTGAATGAATTTGAGGAAGCGTTATTTGATCTTTCCAAATGGCATAACTAGGCCATTTTATAGGTAGAAAAAACTATTATGGACCAAAAAAGGACAATTACAGTACATGACATTTTAGAATAATTTGTTTGTGATTGTACACAGGATAAAATGATTAAATAATCAATCAAATGTAAATGCTCTTCTGTAACTGCAGATTTTTAAAGAATATCTAAAGTTCCCTTATTTTTGAAAAAATAGTGAGTACCTTGAAACATGTTTTATATGCTTCATATGTTGTTTAAAGAATTAGAGAAACCAGTTAGTTTACTTCAGTGGCCATCAACCCATCACTGCTTTTAACCAATAATGATCACACAGTTATTCTATACATTAATAGACATTCATAATTTAGCAAATGAAAATAATTATTCTTATGACCAAATTTTATGTATATTTACTTGAGAATCTGTCTCTCTGTATATAAGGAGTATTTTAATGGAAGCTGGGGTAGAATATCGTAGATTTTTGCGTGGGGTTGTGTTTACTAGTTTTTATTAATTTAAAAAGACACATTTAATAAGAAAGCAAGAGGCAGCCAAAACAATGTTTCTCAGCTACACTTTTATTGATCGGTTATTTTATTGTATTCTTTAATTCCAGATATAAAGGTTTACAGTGGTTAGCACGAACATCCTCATCTTTTGAGAAATCTATAAAACACTCTAACATTAAATCATTCAGTTATTGAAAGTTCCACTGCCATAAAATCACAGTGACAAGAGGAATATTTTTATGTCTGAGAAAGTTGTTTCCCGTTGCATGAAAATTCATGTTTAGACTTATGAAAGAAGACTATCAAATAACCTTTTTTTTTTTAAATCATCGAATGACAAGGAGTTGTTAATGCTGGCTTAGATTTGAATTAACAGAGTCCAAAAGTATTGAAAGAATAGCTGTTCATACCGATAATGACTTAGCCTAGTTCTCAAATACAGTATCTCTTAATTTTAATAGACCATTTGTAGGAGGGATTCCATTATTCCCAAATGTCTGTTAAATATGAAAGTACCATTGTGATAGGTTGTCATTTTGCTTAATTATACCAGTGGACATATTGCATAAATTGCTTAATTTTGCTATGTGGCAAAATTAAAAAGAACTGTAACTGCCTCGCCCAAATTATTTCTGATGCAGCAGAATTATTCTTTATTTGATGAAAATGTTTGGATGCAAATTTGGTCTGGTGCATCCAAAGTTTGCTGTGTGAGTCCATTAAACGGAGGCTTGACTGTATGAGAATAAATAAGTGCCCTCTGCTGTTCTGCATAATGATTTGGTTTTTATTTCTTTTGCACATGTTCATGATAGATTTTTAAAGAAAACTTGTAACCTGTTCCATAGGCCATAAGTACTGCCTACTGTATCTTTTAATATCTTGAAAGCTAGGCCTGCTGTTGTCTATTCTTTACTGGTTTACTTTATATTTTCTATCACAAGCAAATCTAATCTGACATAACAGTTAATAGGAGAATGTTCATGCAAGAACTATGAGATTAAAATGTGTGTGAATTCAGTCAGTAAATGAGGAAAGAATCTCAACTGAAAAGTACGAGTGACATACAGATGTTTCTCCTTACCCCGATGACCAGCTGTGGCTAAAACAGTTGGATGAGGCTTCCCAGTTCCCTACTTTTGCTTCTTCTTCTTACTGGAGAATTTGTCCATAGTCAAATCTTTTTTTCTGCCTTGGCAAAAAATTTTATTTTTCACTGTGAGATCCTATGGACATCAATGGAATCTGCATAACCTAATTGTACAGAACTGCAGCCTTAATTTGAAATTATTGCTTTTGTGGCTTGAATCTGGGAAAGGAACCTGTGCCTCCAATGTTTTCGTGATGCTGTCTTCAGAGCTGCTTGTATGATCAGAGAGAAAATCTGTTGTTTCTTTTCCCTCCTTTTTCAAAAGTCTATTATTCCCTGTTCGATTTGGGAGTTTTGGTTTTGCGAGTTACGCTGAACCGTCCCTGAAATACACCCAAAATGTACTCTAATTAAGCTTCCATCCGAGAGTCCCTGAAAAAGTGTTTCTTTTTACATTTCTGCATCTGTTTAGGTGTATCTCAACGGCTACCATGGTGATACATCCGAAACGCTGTTAGTGGGGAATGTGGATAAGGCTGGTCAAAAGTTAGTGGAGGTTGCCAGGAAATGCAGAGATGAAGGAATTGCAGTTTGCAGACCTGGGGCTCCTTTCTCCGTAATCGGAAACACAATCAGGTAAGCCTTATGCTGAGGAGCAATGGGAAAGCTGCCCAAATAGGACAAAGGCTATTGGTGCCTTGGTTTAAAACGGATGGCATGTTTTATGATTCAGAACCATCATTTCAGTCTGATATCACCATGTGAACTCAGTTATTCTCCCAAGGTGGTTAGAAAAGATTTTAAAAACGGTGAATTATGCAACACCAGGTCAGGAAAACTATCTGTGTAAAAAAAAAAAAAAAGGTAAAAAATGTTTCTAAAACTGAGCACACTCGCCCTTTCCCCAATATAATTACTAGCAGTTTGGATTGCGTTAATACAATATGGCTGTATTAAGATTTATGTAAGTTCATCTGTTTCTTGCATGATAACGAATAGTGCCAAGTAAGGTGTTTGTTAGTGTGATGAAGGACTTGAAAATTTCTCCTTTATGCCAAAAAATATATATCTATATATATGACTCCTTCTGACCTGGGTAAAACCTGATAATGTTATATTGGGCTATGGTGTTCAACTTGATTAAAATATACTAACAAGGTTTTTCATAATTTCTGCACGGGTCATTTTTGTAAGAGTCCATCTTGTTTTTCGCCCGTGTTTACTAATGCTATTAGGAGAGGCAAATGTATCTTAAGGCTATAAAACATGCATTGCTCAGCATCCTGAGAATATGCTATTTTTATACTTCCCCCCCCTCCCCCAAATGCTTTACAAAAAATAAGAAAAGAGAGCAGCAAAATATCAGTTTGATGTATCTATAGCTTTAAACATATTGTAACAGAGTCTGAATCAAACTTTTAGTAAAAACCACTTTGGGTTATATCCGAGAAGCTTTTATTGAAGACTTTGTATAAAATTGTGTTTTTGACAGTTTTAAATTATAGGCTAACTAGCCTGGGGAAAAAGGATAGTGTCTTTTCTGTTCTTTCATAGGAAATGTTGAATCAGACCCCTACTGGGAAAAGGAATTTAATGCATATCTCACTATCTTACTGTCCATGAATATAATAGAAGCGAATTCAAAATGTAGTTTTATTTTTGCAAATGGGATGAGCCGATGGATGCACCTCCGTATTTTTGAACATCTAGAGTTCAACAAATTTACTGGTGGTGCGCTTGCATTTTAACAAAATTTATGCTGGAGTCGAAGGGAGCAGAGAAGACAAGATTCTTATTCAAGCGTTCTCTCGAGCACGGCATTCATGGTAGTGTCTAAAGGGCATGTCAGCCTTTGATTCTCTCTGAGAGGTAATTATCCTTTTCCTGTCACAGAACAACAAATGATAGCTAACTACAGAGGCACATTTGCAGTAGTCACATTCATCAACTGCAGGGGGAAAAAAAAATTCAATTTAATTGTGCAACACAGCTGCACACAGGCTTTTTGAGCAGTTGTGTTGTTCTCCCTGTCTTGCTATTCCTTCCTACCAGATCTATTTTTTAAACTGTTTTCCCCTCCTTGCTTTTTTTTCTTCCCCTCTTCCTTCCCCCTCCTCTTTATTTTTTTTTATTTTTTTGTCTCTTCTTCCATTTTTACTCTCTGTACTTTCTTGTTAAAGTAATTTTCCTTTGTGGCTCTCCTTCTTTTTTTCCCCCCCATTGAAGGCGATGAATGTAGAAAATTATCACAATTACTCATATAATTGAGCCTCTTTGTAGCAGGAGCAACTCCAGTAGCCTTTCTCCATCATGAAAATGGTTTCATTATAGGGTTTTTCATATTCTCTGACACCATCTACCCAAAGGAACAGGCGTGCAGATGAGATGTGCTAGGAATAGGGTAGATCAGGAAGGTCACAGTGGGAATAATTAGCTCTGCTATGGAAAGAGCATCTAGGCCTTTTACTGCTACATAAATGTACTGTCCATGGCTTTTAGGCACAAAAAAAACTTACTAACAAATGGAGCTCCCGCCTACTACTTTGAAAAAAAGATTTGTATCAACACTACAATTTTCCATCATTAAGACTAATAACACAGAGCCTCGTATACATCAAGGGGAATAAAAAGAAAAATCTCACATTCAAGTGGCGACTGGGTGCTGACCTTTGTTCCTCTTTTTTGTGTACGACTTAACTCTTTACAAAAAAGAGCCACACGCCACACCAACAGGCAGGTGAACTCCAGCCAGTGCTGGCGAAGTGCTGCGTTCAACTTGAAAAATTGGAGAAAGCTCCTTGTTGGATAATGTGTTCATTAGATTCACTCCATTAATTCTGGCTACATTAAAAGTGAGACACAGAAGGATCACAACTAAAAGTAGCTGTAATCCCTTCCTTCCTTCCTTCCTTCCTTCCTTCCTTCCTTCCTTCCTTCCTTCCTTCCTTCCTTCCTTCCTCTCTCCCATTTTTCCTTTACAGTGTTGATGCAGAGGTCAGTATTTTCGCAGCATGAAAAATGTATGCAAAGCTCTGTTGAAAAGCAAATTAAACCAGATTGATCCATAGTCACAATTGCAGACAGAATAACAAATCACAATCAACTGGCCCACCCCTTTCCTCCTTTAATATTTCCTTTTGAATTTATATGTGCTAGTTTTATTTAAATCTTCATGCAACTAAAGATTTTTCTGGCCTGAGTTGTCATATATCTCTGAACGTTGATATTTTTAAACTCGCGTAAACAAAATTACAAAGTAATGGGGGAAATGTGTAAAATTTTCATCATGTTTATGGTGATACTTATTAAGATCTAACTATGTCTTCTATCTGCCATGTGTTCAAAATGTTTGTAGATTTTTTTTAAAGACACAATAGTGTATCCTACATATTAATATATAGGATTGATGTGAATGTGGTCTGAATTCCAGAATATCCTGTAATTTTATGATTTGATCTTAAAGGCTCATGGCTTAATTTGGGCTAAATTCAATCAAACAAATGAAAATATTTATGACATTTGTATTGCACATTAGCCAATTCTTAGGTGAAAAATCAAACTGCTTTTCTTCAAATCCCTTATATTGCTCACCAAAATTCAAATGGAAAGTATTGTGATCATAACCACTTAGGAGTGTTCTTTACATATACCATAGCCTTTTTAATGTGATTATTACAACCACATACCAATTACAGTTTTTAAAATAGAGAATCTGAATCTCTGAAAATGACTTACAGAACCAAACAAATATAAGCATAGTTAAATCAAGGCACTTTAAACTCTGTTGTTAATATTATTGAGATAAAGAGTATCAATAAATGGTTTCTAAATGTTTTAAATTATAAATACAATGTTTTGATACTACTTTAGAACAATACAAAGGCAGGATTTTTTTTTTAAAAAGAAATCTGTTTCTATCAGATTATGCACATTTAAACAATAAGTGGTTCAGGCAAAATAAGTCATTTTAATGTCATCAGTGATAGATTTTCTTTGACAGCTACTGTAAATTACAATTACATTCCTTCTCCTTTGAAAGTAAGCATTGCAATAAATTATCTTTTATTTCAATCCATCAAGACTGCCTTTCAGAAATGGAACACCTCAAATAAAAGTTCAACGGCAGAGTAAGAAAAATATAGTAATTTGTGTTAGTTTGAAACCAAAAATGTGCCTTTCTTTACAAAGAAAGTCCACAATTGTGGGTTTTCGAAAATATGGTTAATTATACCTCATCATTCATTGTCATTAGAGGGAATCCCAGAAATTGTACATTCCATTAGTCTAGGACTGTTATAAAAGGAATACCTTAAAACTCCCCCAGCAGACAGTTGGGTAAGCCGGTACAATACCGCTGGCCAAATTAACATAAACTATCCTTTGTTTAAATATCTTTAAAAATTAGATTACATCTGCATTGCTATTTGTGCTGTTGAGTTGTAGAGGTAAACCAAGGCCCAAGAATACGTGGTCCTGGGGCCCTTCAAATGCTAAGATCTAGGTCTTCGTGTATTGAGCTTCTATTCGTATATCGGGATGTTCCTGTCCTGCCCATCCCCCCTGTTGGGTGGTCCCAGAACCCTTCAAGGAATCATTTGAGGCTATATGGACAAATTCTCTTTCTGATGCCAACTAGTAGAAATTAGCATTTGATTCCGTCATATAAATGATAACCATGGCTTGGTCTCCTTACACTCCCCTGGAGTGGCTTTCAATTTTTCCCCTCTTAATATTAAATCCCTTAAAAGGATTGTTGTTTTAAATCTGATAGTTTACCGTCTTCTTCAGATTTCCCTCCCCCCCTAAAGTAGTTTGCTGTTAGCTGAAACAAACAAATGTTTTGTTTCTCTGAGAAATACATATAAAATATAAAGAAAAATAAATCTGTAAAGTCATTTTTCAGACCAGAATGTGGATAAAAAGGGGAGCTTGATCCCAGCCATGGGGAATAGATGTCTTATGTGTAGAAATATTACGGTAGTTCGGTACTATATTTTCATGGGTACATTGAAGCTGCTTTTTCTTGCACCATAATAACCTACTCTCTAATTTAGAATCAGGTCACACAGGAAGAGGATACTGGTTCACATGGCAAAACCTGAGCAGCATCAGGTAGTCAGATTTTTGAATTGTGGATTCATTGATGTAGTTGGTTTCATGAACGTAATTCTATTTTTAATATATTGTAATCACATAGGTTCACATCGAGTATTGTTAACACGAGCTTTTTTTCATTACAAATATACCCATGTATTTACTTTTATTAAAAATATTTGTAGACCGTCCATTATCCAGGGGATCCTGTGACAGGCTGAAATTTGGCATGTGACAGATAACGCACTGTTTAAGCTAGAACAAAGATTGCAAGATAATTGTACGGCGGATTTGCAATTCCACTGTGTTTTCATGCATGATTCTAATTGTTTCTTTACCTGCACTGACAGTCTAATGCTAACAAAGCTTTGGCTTGACCTGTTATTTTTGTATGCAGAAGGCTATTAAAATATTTCAGAAAAGCAAATCCACTGTGAACTTGTGTGAGATAGTACTGTTATATGAGGAAGTTCCAAGGTATGCCTTGTTGAATTGCTCCTTTGTCATTAGTTTAAAAAAAATCAAATGATTCAAATCAATTTTCTAAATGCTGGGCTCATCCATATGTCCTGGTTGTCATGACATTAAGACGCCCCACTGTTTGCAAAGGTCCTCGCTATGGTGCTTCCATCTTCTTGCGAACCCACTGAAGCCAATCCATGGCATTTGATTTCAAAGTGGTCCTTTCCCTGCTGTTTCAGTGAAAGAACTCTCTAATATAGGTAGAGGAGGCCAGCAGCCAGCTGGAGTCCATTTGGCCTGTAGTCTGGTTTCCAGTCTGGTTAAAGGGCTCATAGCCATTTTTGGTGGAGTCTGGTAGGGGACTACTAATGTCATCTAAGACCAACAGGTCTACCAGGAGCTCAATATTCCCATCAGTAAGCAAAATGAGGAAGGCAGATTCTTGACCAGCAACATTTTTGTCTGATGGGCAGGTGAGGCGAGGGCAAGTGGAAAGGAGTGAACGGAGCATCCTGATCATATTCTGACTAAGATCTGGAAGTAAGTCATGCTGAACTAAGGAGAACTCAATCCTGATTGTATATTTAGATTAAATGAACCTTACTGTGGGATTTACTGAACTCAGAAGATTTACTTGGAGTTGAAGAAAAATAAAGAGAAAGACACACACCCTAAAATACTCTTCCCTTTCCCCTTTCCAATAAACACAAATGGAATACTTCATTGGTTGCATTGCTCGAAATTTGACTGCTGTGTATATTGATTTGGAAGTAAGTCCCAAAGAGGCAGCCAGAATAATTATTTGGGGAGGGTAGTGTACAATTTTCCAAATAGGAAGGCTAGTTTCAATTGGAAGGAGGGCGTTGTGATATCCATCTCTGCCCCGTCGTATGTCCAGGGGAGTGACTCATTTATTTTCCCATTGGTAAATATTACTGGCTGGGAGCAGAAAAGTTGACAGATTCCACCAATCACTGCCCTGAACCTACTCCATGTTACAGTGCATATAGTAGTAGCCTCTTCCCATTTATATCAGCCCACCTCATTATATCTGGAAGATATATGCTGCAGACATCCTCTGCCAGGGACTTACATTTGGTAGATCATAGGTAGCAAGCCTTCTCTGCTGTGGCTCTCCTGAAATTAGATTAGCTCCATCTCTGGTTCAGATGTCCCTCACAACCTGGTTATGTCATCAGTCTTGGAGCTTCTGGGGAATTGGAGAGATATCTCAATGGCTCCGCTGTTGGTGTATATATTCATTATCTCTTGGTGGCCTTTGTATATTTTCCATTTTAATTAACTTCTATTTTTTAATATTGACCTTTTATACTTCTTAAATGCTTATTTTTTATGTATATATTCTTTTTTATTTGATTTGTTGTATGCTGCCCAGAATCACTTCTCATGAGATGGGATGCTATATAAATTTGATGAATGAATCAACATTTGACTGACCCAGATCAAAGCCTGATTTGGGTTTTCCAAGAGTGCAAACCACCTCTGCCCTTCTGTAACTTAACTTTTTCAGGAAAAGCTGCTTTGTACTTCAACTGCAAAAAATAACAGAGGGAACTGGGAACTTCTTAATAATAAAATACTTCAGGTAGACTTTCTTTCACTTGAAACTCACCATCTCTTCCCCCAAAGCGAAGTAATTGTCACTCCCTCATTGTGTTTTCCTATCTCTCTGTGAGTTCTGCTGAAACACAGACTCATGGGTTGGAAGTGACCTTGGAGGTCTTCTAGTTCAGCCTCCAATAATTGAAACCCAAGAGAGTCCTCCATTTTCTGTAGACATCCTATCCCTTGCCTGCCATTTAAGTTATCGATACTAGCATTTTGAAAAAGAAGGGGGGGAAAACCCAAACCTTTTCTCTAAAGTTTTTATAAAGAGTGTTCACACTACCAGGTTTTTCCCCCCCTTAGATCTTAAGTGAGGTGGGACGTGCCTCCATAGAGCCCTGTTTCTACACAAGCATAGAGCCCATGGGAGTCTCCCCATTTATCTTCAGGCACCTTGCACTGGGCTGAGGCTCCAAACAAGAGAAGGGGGTCAGCATCTAATCTACAGAGGTGCTTCCTACTCAATGCAAGCATCATAAGCAAGATCTCCTTTTTGCAGTATGACAAGATCTTATGTGCTCTGAGTTGCATAGAAGGTAATATAATAATAAGACCTGGGTTTTTACTAAAGACCTGGCCACATTTACTAAATATCAGTTTGTTATTATTGCAAACAATAGATTCTTGCAGCATACTTGAGCCATAATGGGTTTTGCCCCCTTTATTTTGGGTTCATCTGTTCTGTGATCATACCCATTGTGGTTGCAAACCCAACTTATCATGACCTCATCCAAAAACCCAACCTAAATATTACTTTGAAAGAAGACCGATCAGCCTGAAGTATGCTGATTTTGATATTGGTCATTAATGAATAATAACCTTTCTACAGACCTTTCTTTATTTTTATATTCAGTTTTGCCACTGTAAAAACAAAACCTGAGGTGGGAGGGGCAGCAAAAAATGTTGACTAAACTACCAGAGAAGGATAAGCAAATATATTAAGGAAAAACCCAAATCATGTGTAATGTAAGGAAATTATTATAGTTGCATAGCCAGATAATTTTACTTATTATTATTTAAACTTGCATGCCACCTGACTCTCAAGGACTCGGGGCAACTCAAAATCATCAATGAAATTATAATAAAATCAGTAAAAAAAAAAATAAAGATAAAAGATGGTGTTAACAGTTCCGTAATCTGACACTGTGTGGAGTCAGTGCTTAATAAGTGTTGACAAATAAATGCAATGCTGCTCCTATACAATTTTGTCTACATGCATCACATGTTTTTTCTGTGTTGATAATGTTAAACAGCCTTTGTCTTCAATACTGTTGTCATGCCAATAAAACGTAGCAACGGAAAGCTGCATAATCCTGATCAGCCTGATCCGGTTCAGTTGAAATGTTTGTTACTTTACACTGTATTGACCCAACTAAGAAAATAGAAACGATTTGTTTAAATCCGAGTGTTCTAAATTCACTGATTTGGCATAAGCGTGAATAAAGTGCTGGAACTGAATTGGTGCGAAGCACCATAATAGAAAACTTCACTATCGTCTTTCAAGCTGATAAAGATGATGATCCTAGTTCCAGTTGCTGGCATTTTGGGCCGTGTAACATTTTTGTAAAATAGTAAGCCAAATAAGAGGAATTTGTCCTCTTCAATCAGATGTAATTTGCAGTACAGTAAAACAGCATGAGACTTCGCTTAGGCAGATACCCATCTATTGTTAGAATAGATGCTCAATAAGACACATCGTGCAGAAGTACACTACACTTGCTGCTCTGATTATTTATACATTAGCCCCTGCTTGCTGCCGATCCACAAAAAAGAAGAAGGGGGAGCCTGACTTGCAATAGACTTTATCTCCCATCTGGATTACAGTATGTTCTGGAAGGCCTTAAATGTCTAGCTGTTTTTCCGGGCCTTGAGGTAGAATGGGTGGAAGCCCTGGTTAGCTGTGCTTGACATCATACTGCCTATGTTTAGGGACTTCTCTTGAATTCTCTTGTCTTCATTTCCTTTACTGTATTATTTTTTTTTATCTGGTTGTGTTTTTATCTTGTCTTCTTTTTATTGGGAGCCACCCAGAGTCATTTTTAAACCAGGCAGCGTCGAAATCAGATCAGGTAAATAAATACTGCTCTTCGTGTTCATTTCCCTCCCATCTGCCCCGAACTGTTAATCTCTCAATATTTTGGACTGCCAGTCCCATAACTGTCAATACAAACGCTACTTTGGAAAGTGGGAGAAACTGCTATCATAAATGGAAGGTCCCTTAACGCTGAATGTATGGTACTGATTGCCTAAAAATTTTGTTCCTATTGCCCTGGAGTCAAAAGGCTTCTCTGACAAAAAAAAAATTTCGGCTGAAAATATTGAGAACAAGGAAAGGAACATTGTCACCAAATATCTACAAAATGACAGCCACAGATCAAATGATGTTAAAAGACATGGACATTTTTTTTAATGAATGCAGGTTTTTTGATGTTTTCATTATTCATAAGCCTAATTTCCTCCCTCAGTCACACATAGGCACATACAGGGGTGGGTTTCTACCGGTTTGGACTGGTTCGCCCGAACCGGTTGTTAAGGTTGGGCGGAGCCAGTGCACAAGTTCAGTCGGTTTTTGAAAAAAAAAATATTTTTTGCCCGCCTACCCACCTGCAGCCTCTAGCTACCTTTATTCGCTGTGTTTTCAGCACAGCTGATGAGTGGGGAATCGCGCCTCAGCTGTTTTTCCCCCTAGAAGCTGCTGCAGGAAGTTTGTGTTTTAAAGAAAC
>JANHJO010004717.1:6122-19396 GCA_032468235.1 Pseudoxyrhopus heterurus | reverse complement strand
AGGAGGTGGAGGAGGAGGAGGAGGAGGAGGAGGAGGAGGAGGAGGAGGAGGCGGCAATGCTTAATTACGAGGAATTTATTCAAAGGTAATTATTCAGAAATGAGTGATACTTATGATTACTTAGCATTCGGTAAACAGGAACTAGTGTTTAAGGTCTCTGGAGGCCAGAGCAAAAAAGCCTACAGTTGAGAGCAGGCTAGCTCATCACCTGTTCATTAGAGAGGCATGGATTGCTCACCATCTGTTCATTAATGTCAACGTAACTTCCAGGACTCAATATAACTGGGTTTTTTTTTCTATTCCTAAGCATATCACGGTGATTGACCTACATAGGTTTTCTTTTTAATGCTTCCCCTAAAGGACAGGATATTTTCCTGAAAGGAACACAATTCTGACTGTAAGATGAACCCTCACTTCTGTTTTAGTTTAAATATATATATATATTCTTGCAAAAAAGAGGAAGGGGTAGCTGGATTTTTTTTTCTGTTATATTGTTTTGGTACATTCTGCCACAGGGAACAAAAACTTAAATACGCTCCCAGCAATATTCATACTGATAGAACTACACTACATTTATCATTCTTCCTACAAAAAAATAAATACATACATTTATCCTGAAAACACTCACCCTTTATTTGATTCTTACATTATCAGCTACAGGACTGTAATACTTAACTGTGGTTGCCCTTTGTTGCTTTATGATAGCTTAATTAGCAGAATAACGTATTGTTTCTCTACTCAAATGATGTTGCAATCATTAGGGTCCTTCTCATCTATATAAAGTCCAGGTTATTTATATTGGCTTCCTTATTTTGGGATGGTGTGGCCCTTACAAAAGACTAAACACTTCTGTATCCCAAATACAATGTGGAAGATAGATTTTTCTCTATTTGGTTCTTTATCATAAATAAAGTGGAAATAAAATACATTATTCTGCCTCAGGTCTGGTATAAACTTGAGATTTAGCAATGGTTTCTTAGCAGGAGCATATGTGGTATCAACTCCTAGTAAAACCTGGCAAGTAATGATAAGCCAGAACTCTGAGCATAGCTATTCACAAGGGAGAAAAACCCATTCTTTTACCGCTATTTGGAACAGGAAAAATAATTACAGAACGATCACATTGTGCTTCAAAGCAACTGTCTAACGTAATTCTCACCAATGTGATGCAGGTTTTAAAAAATAGTCATTTTAGGTAAGTCCTTTCAGTTCCATCATCCTTTAAAAGTAACATCAGTGATAATTATGCACATTCTGTCATTTCTAATGGGAGTTTATCATAAAAGATATTGCCTATAATACATGTTTCCTGTATCATCCTGCTTCCTATTTTAAAGGAAGAAAAGCAAAGGAACATATAACATTTAGGATAACTTTAGTTAGGACTGAAATTCTAAATATACCTAATATTAAATGTATTACATTTTTTTTTCTTTTTACAACCCTAAGACGCTGAGCTTGTCGATCAGAAAGATAGGTGGTTCGAATCCCAAGTGCTGCGTAACGGAGTGAGCTCCCGTTACTTGTCCCAGCTTCTGCCAACCTAGCAGTTTGAAAGCACATAAAAATGCAAGTAGAAAAATAGGGACCACCCTTGGTGGGAAGGTAACAGCGTTCCGTGCACCTTCGGCATTTAGTCATGCCAGCCACATGACCACAGAGATGTCTTTGGACAGAGCTGGCTCTTTGGCTTTGAAACGGAGATGAGCACCGCCCCCTAGAGTTGGGAACGATTAGCACATATGTGCGAGGGAACCTTTACCTTTAGTCCCTTAATTCTGGGTAGAGTTGGGGCTATTGGCTGAAACTGAGCATTTACTGGCTGGGTGCCTACGTGGAGTTCGCAGATGCTTTTTCCTTGTGCCCTAAAAGAAAAACATCTGCCACTACCTAGGACTGAATTCTCAACCTTCCGAATGGGAGTTGAGCGTCTTCACCACTAGATCACTTATCATTCAATTAAATTAAATTAATCAATTACACATTTTACATAACTATATAACAATTATATGAATTGATATATGAATATCAATTAAAAAAAGAAACAGGGACATCCAAACCATAGAAGTAATAATTAATCATATATTTCTGTATGATCCTGGTATTCTCTGCCCCGCAATAGCAACAGAAAAAAAAAGCTACTAGATTCAACCTGGCTAATTTTTTGAAGCACTGATTTTGTATGTAATTATACATTATATTGCCAATTTTTTGAGTGTGCCCACAAGGCTTTAAGTCAATTTTAGAGGCACCCTACAAATTAATGTATATAATCCTGAACATAACAGGTAGACCAGTAGCTCAATAGAGGAGAGTTCTATATGTTACTACATAATCCAAGCCCAACTTCAGAGTTATATTCTTACCTAAACAGAGAAGCAGAATAATCAAGAGCAGGAAAAAAAATAGTGGGAACTAGAGCAACTTCCAACTTCAAGGGATCAAGGGATTGTGAGAGTGGCTGGGAAACTATCATGGAACACTCAAAATGTTCTATCAGAAGGATGGCAGACCTGAAGCAGCAGCAGGCCAGCAGCACTGAAGCAGCCAAAACACATTCCCAAATTTCATTCCCTTGGGAGTCATGGGTCCTGGATTTTGGATGCATTCTGGAAGTTAGCCTATTTGAGGTACCTTAGTTCACACTTAGTTGGTTACCTTGGTTACCCTTTGATGCACCATTTCAACCAGTTAAAGGTTATAGGAGCAATAGTTTTAATAGTATATAGTTATAAATAACTATTACTAATGCAATGAATGGCATTTTAGTAGCAAATATAGTCCTCATGGCAATCAGTAGAAAATTGAAATGGAAAGGAAAGAAGAAAATGAATGTTTACAATTCAGAAATATACTGTATATTGACCAAAGTAACAAGCTATTTGTATTGTGAATATTATTTCATTTGTTTCATCTTTTTAAAGCTAATTTACATTATGTATTTTTAAAGCTACTGATAAATACATATTTATCATTTACAATCACTATGTATTCGTTTGTGACTGATTAGACCACCGTGAAAACAAACCCACTACAGTAACTGGAAAATTAAATCATGGTAATATAATTAAGACAGGCAACTATTCCCAGAATCAATAGTTAAAGAGGGAAATAAGTCTTCTTTGGGATATTCTAGATCAATGTGTTGGGATGTTCTACATCCACACAATATCTGTGGTTATTATATACTATAGAAGAACTGCAATATAACTCCTTTAAATTATGTTATCTTGTATTAGACTAATATTTCAACTTAGCTTAGAATTTGTCTCCCACCTTGGTATTACCATTAGAAATGCTATCTCTAAATGTTTCAACCATGAAAACTGCATCCTTTATTGCCACAGCAAAGTAGCAATAGCAATAGCACTTAAGACTTATATGCAGCTTCACAGTGCTTTTACAGCCCTCTCTAAGCAGTTTACAGAGTCAGGATATTGCCCCCAACAATCCGGATCCTCATTTTACCCACCTCGGAAGGATGGAAGGCTGAGCTGGTGGGACTTGAGCTGCCAAACTGCTGGCAATCAGCAGTCAGCAGAAGTAGCCTGCAGTACTGCACTCTAACCACTGCGCCACCACGTATGGTACCAAATGTTATGCTAGAAAACTAGTATATGCAGAGAACAGTATTTTCTGATGGGCTGTGCATAGAGGCCCTTCATAAAGTTATATCTCAGACCCAAATGTCTACACTACCCCTCCCAACACCCTAAAATGGCTTCTGCTTACTAGGTTCCAGTAAAAAAAAAATCTATTGATTATGGCAAGCCACAACATCTCACAAAGTTTTTTTTTAATGAAAGTTGAGATTTAATTATGCTGCTGGATTCAGCATTAGTTGCTGTGTTCACCCAAAGGCTACAATAAAAGAGGATAAGCAGAGGAAGACTACTAAACTGATTGATATTGCATTACTGCTGGATGAGAGCATAGATACTAGCAAAGTAATATGGTGAACTTTCAAAGGAGTAGTCAAAGCTTTTCAAATATGCTTTTATAAGACCTAATTAAACTTCAGTGGTCAAAACTTCTATTAAGGTTCAGATGCTTGTATCTTTTCTTTTCAGGCATCAGCCCCAAATTAATAAATCTTCCTTGAAACAAAAATGTTGGGGCATTTGGAAGCAAAATGTAAAAAGAGAAGAAAGGAAAAAGAAAAAAAGAGCCATATTACATCACTCTAAATGCAGGGGTGGGTTTCTACCGGTTCGGACCAGTTTTCCCGAACTGGTTGTTTGCGGAGCCAGCAAACCAGTTCAGTTGTTTTTTTGGGGGGTGGGGATTTTTTTTGGCCCGCCCACGCACTCGGAGCCTCTAGCTACCTTTATTCGCTGTGTTTTCAGCATAGCCTCAGCTGTTTTCCCCTAGAGGCTGTTGCAGCAAGTTTGTGTTTTAAAGAAACAAACTTCCTGCAGCAGCCCCTATGCGGAAAAACAGCTGAGGCAGGCTTCCCCGATCATCAGCTGTGCTAAAAACACATCGAGTCAAGGTAGCTAGAGGCTCCGGGCACGTGGGAGGGCAAAAAAATTTTTTTTTAAAAAAACCCGACTGAACCGGTTGTTACACCGGTTGAAACCCACCCCTGGTACATACATCATTACCTTACCTAAGAATTGATCACCATCACAATGTAGCCCCCATGAAGTTCTCTACTGGTGGTGTAGCTTTTTGCACTCCCAGTATGCACAGACATTTGTTTTTGGATATTAGGCTGTGCAAAACATTCAGAGAGATGAATCACAAAAAGGCCTGAGTGCGAGCAAAGGCTCAGAGTGGTTATTTCAGGGGCACTCCCAGGAAGGAAGACACTGTGTGTGCTGAGGCAGTTGCATGTGAAGAAGGGTTGGGGGAGTCCATAAAAACCACAACTGAGCTTTCAGGAGGTGCAGTTGCCCCAGTCAGTGCCTCAAGAAGGGGAAATTTACTCTCAATAAACGATTTTTGAAAGGGTCCCCTTGAATCATTTGCAGAGAAAAACATCGCAGGAAGTCCACAAAAGTCAGTCCAGAGGACTTGGTTTCAGTAAAACAAAGATAGGGAGGCTTCAGTTTTATAGCCAACAAAATGCTATGGACACAGGTTGTCTGTCACAGGTTTATTTATTCGATTTCTATAGTTGCCCATCTCAAGCAAGTGACTCTGTGTGGCGAGCAATCATAAAACAATTACAAAACAGTTACAAAATAATACAAAATTAACTTCAGGTATTCCTTGACTTGCAACCATTTGTTTAATGACCATTTGACGTTACAATGACCCTGAAAAAAAGTGACTTATGACTGTTCTTCACATGACCGTTGCAGCATCTCCATGGTCATGTGATCAAAATTTGATCGCTTGGCAGCTGACGTATTTATGATGGTTGAAGTGTCCCGGCCGGGGGTCATGTGATCACCTTTTGTGACCTTCTGACAAGCAAAGTCAATGAGGAAGCCAGATTCACTTAACAACCGGGTTATTAACAACTGCAGTGATTCACTAAGAAAAGTTGTAAAATGGGGCAAAACTCACTTAACAACTGTCTTGCTTAGAGCAGACATTTTGGGCTCGATTATGGATATGGCAGCCGAGAAAAAAAATAATCACAGATATCAATACAGCCAGAAAATGGGGTCCTTCACACCTACAGGGCTCCAAGTCCAGGCACAAATCCAGGTCTTTAAGACCTTACAAAAGGCCATCCTTAACCCATAAGAGAAAATGTTTCAGAGCACAATGGCTACGTTAGAGAAGGCACATGTCCTATTCCTTGCTGGTCAATTTTCCATGTTAGGAGCGCTTCATTCATATTATTCCAAATTAAAGAATCGTGTTTTCCCTCTAATACATTTAAACGTTCTGTGTTTGATTTGACATACTCTTCATAGTTCTACAATTGGCTTTCACATCTTTGGTAAGACATCAGCTAGAATGTTTTAGCCAAATAATTGTTAAAGAAATTTAAATTGATATTTACTTTTTTTTTCCCCCCTGCAAAATTCAGTCTTACTCAAAATTGAGGAACTAAGAACTCTATTTCCTTGGCTTCTAGGTTTAATCTCTACAACAGCCTTGCCACTTCATTCTGCTCTATAATTTGCGTGATGTTTGGGATATTACTTTGCCTCCTTTCTCTTTGGGTTTTTTTTTCACCTATTATTTCCTCAGCTTCCTGATTTTCAATTCCTTTCCTACGTTTTCGGACTATCTAAATCTACAAATAGAGTTCTCTCTCATACCACTCATGTCTTCTCTTTCCCATCCAGGTTCTTGCCCCAGGTTCCATGTCTCCTAGTTTCTTGGGTCTCTTCCTGCTTTTTGGATGGCTGTGCAAAGCTATTCCTCTCCATAAGAAATTTATTCTAGTCAGAGAATTATCTTTTATTACCTTCAGTGTAATAAGATTGTACATATGGACAGCTCTGGTCTGATGAGCTGGGTTGTAAAGGCTATTCCATTCATCACAATAATTGAATTAATCAATTTTAAAGGCCAGAAATACAATGTAAAGCAGATTTATATATATCAAACTATATTAGGTCAGATCTTTAGTACCCAATATAGGAGTTTAAATTGCTCTTGGTGAAATGTGCTTACTTTTCGCCTCAAGTCAATCTTGCACAATAGCACATCCAATGGCGACACTAAATGACTACAGGATTCCCACTGATCTAAAATGGGCACTAGATTTCAGACACGTATTAGAAACTGCATCCAAATGAATGGAATTGTTTTGAGTGTAGTGGTGCTTATATGTATATATATATATATATAAACCATATAAATCATTCATACTGAAGTTTACATGTCCCTTGTTATATCTGTCAACTAGGAATGTGGAAATCATGCAAGGTCTTATTTGAACTAGTTTGGCGGCAATTAATTAGAAGGGATGATTCAGTCAAAACTTTGAATGGAGGCTTTGCATAACCATAACAACACCTCTCTCTCTCAGCCACTGATTTATTGCAGAGATGGGAGAACTTCAGGTCCCAGGATCTGTGTGTTTTAATTTCAACTCCAAAACCAATGGCAGCTTAGTATAAAGCTATACAGTTAGGATTAAACAATTTGGAAGTCAAAAACTTCTTTGAGTATCTATCCTATCTAAGAATAATTTTTTTCTAAAGAAAAAAAAAGCACTTTAATGTTGCAAAATAATAGGCATGAATAAACCCAAATTAAAAAAAAAATCCAATTATTTTGGCACTAGCAAACTTGGAGAAAAGTATAGAAATATAAAAAGGCTGTTTCTCCATTGTTGAAGAAATAAACTCATTATTTTCTCTTTAGCCTTTTCATTTTTATGTACTGTTAACTTTCTGGCTTCTTTTCATTCTCATTTTTCTTGGGGACTCCAATTAAACCTTTCAGATCCTATCAAGACTTGATTTTCTACCCCATCTTTTAACTTCCGTGTTCCTGCTTCTTTGTGTCATTACTTAACTCCCCGTGACTAGGTGATCCATAAAGGCACTTCAGCTATCATGCATTTGAGATCTATACTCTGCTGTGCACCAGAATCACGCAAAATACTGTAATAGCTAAAGATTTTTGTTGGTGTGTTGGTAGGCAAGCAGTAACTAATCTATAGAACCTGTTCAGAAAAATCCATTCAAGGTGTTATCTGTGAACATAATGAAAAGCTATTGACCTACTTCTCCACTTTGCAGTAGTTGGGAGACTTCTGTATCCTGGTAGCACTTGATTGTGGCCATGCGCTCGTGAGCATTGGGGCAAAGGGCATGGCCTCATGTGATGTGTAAAATAAATGGGAGAAAAGAAACCAATTCCTCGCCTTTACAGACACAAAGGATGGCTTTTTTGAAACAGAACCAACAAGAATAATCAGGTTTTTTTTAAATATATATATATATATATAAGTTCTCAACAATACCTACAAATCGTAATTTTGTACAGCTGATAAATATCTCATGCCAACTGAACTCTTGTCAACAGACATAATTCTACATATAGACAGCAGTTTTTTGTGCATGTCATTTCTTTGTAAAAATGCATACTGGACTCATGAGTGCTAGTGGTCCCAGGCATCTCTATCCTGTTCCTGGGGCAGTGTACAGTATATACAAATAAGAGACCTTTATTTAATGAAAGAACTGGAGCAATAAGGCCATGTCTTCAACTGTCTTTCCTTTTTGCATGACTGACTTTCAGTTGCTATGGCATTATTAAGGGGTATTTGCCTTGAATAATTTTTAAAATATTCTGTAAAATAATGGTTTCAGTCTTCAAATGTGACGAAATGGGGAATTTGGGATGTGAAAGTATATGTAGCACCAATTTTTCCTACAATGCCTCGAAAAAGGAGCTAAAATGAGGCCACCAAGCAATAACAAATGTGTTACTGTATACGCATTCATAGGCAATCCCAGAGAACTGAAAGAGGTCCTCTCTTTCTTTGTTTGTTTTTTTTAACAAAGAGAAATCCAAAGAGGATTAAACCCGGTTAGCAGCATTAGAAGCCGCCATATGCTGAGTGAATTGGAAAATATAAAGACAATGGGAATTGTGGAATCCAGGGGCTCCATGGTTCAATCCTGAGCTATGTATGTTCTCTTATGTTACAACAGTAGAAATTGAATTAACTTGAACCCTTAACAGTTTATTAACCCAGAGGGAGACTCATCATGTTAGTGATGATGAAGTTGTACTGCAAGGGTAAGCAGCAGAGTGCCATCCAGTTGTTTTCAACTATTCCTCCTATTGCTCTTTGCTATTAATCAGGCTGGCTGGCAGTGATTGAATTTGATCAAAACGTTTGGAGTTCCTTACCCCAATGTGCTGCAACATTTGTTTGCATTCTAATCTCAGGTTGCTAAACTATGGTGTTTTCCCTCTTCACACTCAAGATTCACACTCATGATTGGCAAGCTTTGCCCTAATTCCTATTATGCTTTCAGCATAATATATTGGACAAAAAAGTTCACCCTTATTTAACTAATAATGTAAAAGATCATTCTAGTACCCTGTGCCTAATTCCTATGTAATGTAATGTTCATTATATTTAAAGTTGAGTGTGTGTGTGTGGCTCAGCAGTTAAAGAGCTTGTTTGCCGGAAAGCTGACTGCCTAGATTCAAGACCCAAGCACCACACAATGGGGTGAACTCCCTTTACTTGTCCCAGCTCCTGCCAACCTAGCCGTTTGAAAGCATGCAAATGCAGGTAGATAAATAGGTACCACTTTGGTGGGAAGGTAACAGCATTTTGTGCACCTTAGCATATAATCATGGACAATGGACAACACTGGCTCCTTTAGCTAAGAAACAGAGATGAACTCCACCACCTAAAGTCAGACACAACTGGACAGGGAAAACCTTTACCTTTACTTTACTTTAATTTTAAATATAAAGCCACAAGTACACAAAGCCATTAACAGAATCTTAACCTTTGCAAACATATACAGTGGAACCTCGGAATGCGAACACCTCCGTTTGCGACCAATTTGGAACACAATCAAAAAAGCCAGCCAAGTTTTGAATCGGTTCCCGACTCAAAACTTGGTTGGAGAACAAAAAAATGGTACGTAAAAAGTCCTTTCTGCGCTGTTTCCCCTTCTGCGCATGCGCAGTGAGGGTCGCTTCAGAACGTGACCGATTCAGAACGCGACCACAGTCCGGGAATGGATTGCGGTCGCATTCTGAGGTTCCACTGTACTAATGTGAGTAAGTGCTACTTTTTAAAATATTTTATTTTAAAACTCCGTAGGCAGGGTTGGCCACAATACTTTGCCAGGCCTTAAGTTCCAGTGTAATCCAGTGGAGACAGCAACATAGTTTTTATTTATTTATTTATTAGTTGTATTTGTATGCCGCCCAACTCCCAAAGGGACTCTGTCCCTTTAAGTGCATGAAACAGCATTTGAGGAAAGGAGTTGCCTGTCATCTCTATTGTACTTCCTACATGTGCTCTGGGAATGCCTTGAAAGGAAAATGGCAATCTTCAGGGTTTCTGAGTTTCTTTTGAATGAAAAGCAACAGTTACCCAGCTCTTCTGAGTCTGCAAATTCTGGAGATAAAGCCAACTCCACTCAACTGAACCATGGCTGTGATTCTGTTTAAGACCAGAGATGAGCCTATCGATTTGCAGTTTTCTGGTTGGGCCTTTCTCACTTTTGCAAACCGATTGCTTGCTTCATCAAACATATGAGCTTTTTTTTAAAGAAATCAGAATTAAATATGTGTAAAAGAAAACCATTTCTCCAAGTGTGCATTTTTCTTTCCTGTAATGCAATGTATTTTGCTTATTTTTATTTATTTGTATCCCACCTTTATTATTTTTACCAATAACTCAAAGCAGTGAACATATCCAATATACCTTCCTCCTTCTGTTTTCCCCATAACAACAACCCTGTGAGGTGGATTGGGCTGAGAGAAAGTGCTGGCCAAGGTGACCCATCTGACTTTCATAGCTAAGGCGGGACTAGAACTCAGGCTTTGTAGCCTAGTGCCTGAACCATTTTGACCAAACTGACTTTAATATATGCATTTTGCATAATCTTTTCCCTAATATATTTTTAATTGTTGAGGTGTATTTTAAATTCAAAGGACTACCAATTTTGAACTATGGCAAAATTTTGGTTCAAATAATGCTTTGAAACTGAAAGTACGTAAGTTCATAGTCAAATACAAACTAAACAAATTCTCTTCTATCTCTACTTAAGGCAGGATTATAGAAAGCACCGAACAAGAATTGGAAACACTACGGCTGCAAAATCTTCCTCTTATAAATACTTGTATGCCTAAAATACACAATTTTCGATACAGATTCTCAGCTTTACAAATAATGAAAGTACCGATCTAATGCTTTGAACTAATTCTAACTTTGTAATCCTTTTGTCAGTTCCTGGACAAATGTAATTGTTTTTTAAAGTTCCTGAGTTTTAGAGCCAGAATAACCCTCCAAAAGACAGGATTATCTTTGCAAAGCTCTTACCGCAAGTTAATACTTTCCTAGGTCTTGTTGGAGATCCCCATTAATAACATTCCCCATCTCCTTTTCCCTTTTTATTACAGAGACTGAACAGCAGGGTATTCTGCCATTTCAGAAATGCAATGAAGTCTTGAGTTTTAGGAAAATGCGAGAATGCGTTTTTCTGTCAGAAAGGGGTATTGTCAGGATCCTCAGCTGTGTTCTTTTGTGAAAACGTGGTAATGCAATCTTTAATGAAATGCATTCTTCTGAACTTGGAAATTGTTTGTTGCATTAAACATTTCTGTTTTCTTTTTTTTAAAGCAACATTGCCCATCAAAATGGTTTTCAAGTTTGCCCTTACATTGGTGGTCATGGGATAGGAACGAACTTACATAGTAATCCTGAAGTTTGGCACCATGGTAAGAGGGTCCTCTCCTTAATTTTTCCATGGTCCTTTGAATAACCTTACATTAGATTTGCATCCAACTGCAAAAGGGTTGTGCTCCTGCCAGTACATGAAAATGTTGTCACTTCTTAGAAATAATTGTCCCTCTGCTTACTCAATGGAAGTAACAGGAATTTAAGGGAAAATTCAAATGAACAAAACAGAAACATGATCAAACTGAAGCAGTATCCAGAATTGTGGGAGACATTTTTCTTTCCACGCTAATTCAAAATGCTTACTATTGGTGATAATCCTCTAGGGCAGGTGTGTCAAATCGCGGCCCGTGGGCCGGATGCGTCATGCGCTGGCACCCCCACCCCCATTTTAGTGAAGGGGAAAAAGTCGCAATATATCATGTGACATGATGTATCGCGAGTTTGACACCCCTGCTCTAGGGTCTTCTGGTTTCCCACAAACCGAGGCTTGCTTGACGAATACAAAGGTTTTGTAGTTCCCACTCATCATGATAAATCATAATTTGTTGAACCAGTCATAGTGATCAGGTTTTTGACAGACACTAAGCTTATGACAAGATCTCTACTGTAATAAACTACTGCAGTGCTTATCATTGAGGTTTGTACATTGCATTAAGCCAAACTAAGTCACGTATGACTTCATGCAGCCTGGTGCAAACTAGTGCCTTTCAAGTGTGTTGGAATTGCCCATCTCCAGGAGACAGAGATGGGGAAAGATAGCTTTCTACAATACATGGCCCCAATTGGTATCTACAGCAATTGACTTAAGGCCATTAACTTTAGACGTTAATGGAAGAAAGAGGGTGCACTATAGGATTGGCTCTCCTCTGAGACACGGTTTCTGTGTAAAGAGCAGTATGAGGAAGCAGAATCAGAAATTTTCATAGTGAATGCCACACATTTCTTTTGTCATCTGTCTTCAGGTTTTTTGCAGGTTTACTTTTTCCACATAAAAATGTATTGATAAAAGACAGCTCTTGATGATAATCCCTACACGTTTTCCTATGTTGGGGATTGGAACAGAAGCAGCATTTGGTCCTAAATCTGAAATTACTAAAAACTGGGGGGTGGGGGTGGTAGAGGGAGAATATTATCATCTTTTTCACTTCTGCTTGGAAGTAACTTGTGTTATTTATGTTCAAGTAATGATACTGAGGAATCCAGGTGTGAAGATAATAGGTGGACTCCACTCTTTGTGTAAAATAGTCATTCACCTACATACATCTCCTTTAGTTTCTTTGACTCCCCAAGTATAGAGGGTAATTTTAATTTAAAATCTGAATGTATTTCTTTCTTCTGATAATTTTTCATTCCAACTAGAGATGAATACTTGGGTTATTCCCCCTCCCCCAAAGTAGTTTCAGAATCAAGTGCAAGCCTCAAATTGGCCAGTCCTGTCTTCTCAATTCAGAATAACCAAGGATGGATGAGGAGCTTTGCAGGGCAAAGATGGGCTTAGCTAGGGGATGGCCCTGTTTGAGGGAGACACAATTTGTAGCAAAAGGTCATCTTTTTATTTACTTGGGTAATTTAAAAAGTTTCTCTTTTATTTTGTAGCAAACGAAAACAATGTATTAATGGAGAAGGGAATGGCATTCACAATAGGTTAGTTATGGTTTGTATTGAAACTGTTGTAATATCTTCGCACAATCTTACTGTTCAATTGGATTTTCTTTCTCCTGAGTCATTAGGGCTTCTATTGTTTTAATAGAACAATACCCAAACACCTCTGTTTGAATGTTGAATGTCTTAGTATATAGTTATTCTAAACTCATTGGATACGGTTTCTCTTTGCATTTTCATGACACTATCTACATTTTGTTAGTTTTGATTTTTTAAAAAAATATTATATATATATATATATATATATATATAGTCAAACTTGTATGCCGCCCAACTCCCAGGGGACTCTGGGCAGCTCACAACAAAATAGAATAAA
>JANHJO010004716.1:13215-25611 GCA_032468235.1 Pseudoxyrhopus heterurus | reverse complement strand
TTTTACCCAGGTTTCCTGGGTAAAATTAGGACCTCGGCTTATACTCAGGTCGGCTTATACTCGAGTATATACGGTAACTATTCTGTTCAAAACACAATAGTGAGGGCAGTTCACAGCTAACAGTGAACTTTACAAGATGTCCTTTGACACCTATGCACAATAGAATGCTGAAAACATCCCTTGTTTTGGTAGCCCCATTGTGCTTAAGTGTTGGCCAACTGTATTGTTGACTGCTTGACCTGTAACTGTGACAGTCCCTTGCTTGCTTTTGTTTGTATGATGTTAAGTAGTTCTTAGTGGGTGAATAAAGCATCAGAACAGATTGGGGTGAGAAGAGTTAAAGAATCCAGTGTCTTTCTGTCATCATCAGTTGCTCTTAAAAAGAAAAAACATAAATCCCCTGCACTTATAAATGACTGAGGGCATGAGGAAGGAGACCACAATAAAGGGGGAAAGTAAATTAGATCCTACCATCACTCCTGAAGTGTCATGTCCAGTTCCTGAAGGATCCTAATGAAATATCAGCTAAAAATCTAAATGCTAAAAAAATCCATTGGCGGGGAAGTCAATCCAAGATGAAGAATAATCCGCGGTGGCCTGGTGTAGCTTACAGACATTTAAAGCGGTCATCTTAGAGATGAGAAACTTAATGATTCTCTCTTAGAAGTGTTACATCAGAACACTTTTCAGTTGTGCTTTTAGGATAAATAAACAGGAATAAATGAGTCTGTGCATGATTGCATGTCTCATGCTCCTTCCTGTGTCTTATCTCTCTCCAAGATAGGGAGGAGATCTATAGTTTAGTTTTGAAAATTCAATATAATTTTACTTTGATACGGATATTTGATTTCATATTTTTGTTACTTTTTAGTAAAATCACTGGCATTGGAACATGCATTAAAATAAAATGTTTCTATATTATGCCTCAGCTTTGCAAAATTATTCTTATTAATTTTTTGAGTTTGGACTTGCTGCTGATGTTTAAAATTTCTAATTGTATTAAACATTTAATATTTCCCCATCATTTTGGATTTCTTATAATATTGGATATATTTTTCCTTGCTGGACTATTCTTTTGGATTGACTCCCCCTGTTTGGATTATTTCACTGCATTATCATCCTTAGGACTCGTCAGGAACAGGACATTTCACCTCAGGAGTACGGGTATGTATATAATTTTTTTTCCATATCACCAGGTTAAACAAAATTAGAATTGAAAAGTTTACACCAAGTTATTAGACTCCAAGGAGCAGTCAGCTAATATTCTCTTCCTGTTGTAACATTAGATATTTGGGAATAGAAGTAACGTTTACATTGTTCAACATTTATGCAAACATCTCATGACTCATTTCAAGTTTCCAAAGAAAAATAACTCCCTGATAATGCTTGCAATTATATTGGCTGCTTCAATTTTAATTATAGAACATGAGGAGATATATGAGAACAATTTCTGCTAGCTTATTAGTGAATGTTATATTAATCGTTTCCCTCAAAATAAAGAAAAGCAAGTTAAAATTGTCATAATTGGAGATGATAAGACTTATATTCTAAAAGATCTGGCGGATACTTAGATTAAGTATGTTTCTTTACAAATATCCCCTTTGTAATGAATTGCACTTGGAATTTCATATTGGGACAAAGATACTGTGTGGGTAATGTGTTTATGGGTGAACATTGTATAGATCACAAAAAAGGCGTGAAAATAATATGCCAAAAGACATATGGCATAAGGTAAGAAAAGGGAATATAGCTAAAACTAATTCTCCATAGTCTTCCATTCATTTCTGTCCTCATACAAAGCATCCTTGCTTCCATCACATCCATTGCCTTTCGTTTTGTATCACCTTTGGAGATTGAACAAAATCTAGTAATCATGTACTGAAATATTCATTGGCTAAGAGGTTTGTTTTCCCTTGAGGGAAAAAAAAGGTCGGTCTTACTACACAAACTCCCAACGTGAATTCGAAACATACGGATTTCACTTTTTGATGAGATTTCAAAAAGCAACACTTGCATCCTCAGTAGAAAATTCCCAAATCCACATACTCTTCTATGTTTCAAAAAAAGATCATACATTTCACCCAGGGCTTGTAGTGAAAAAATACTTTAAATTTCCTTGTTCTATAGTATTTGTATTTGCCCATAACAGTCACAAGAAAAAGTTGAAACAAGGAAATAGAGTATAAAGCAGGAAGCAGATTTTTTTTTTAATGATCAGGAGCTTTGATGGTGCAGTGGTTAGAATGCAGTATTGCAGGCTAACTCTGCCCACAGTCTCGAGTTCAATCTTAAGATTGAGTCAGCTTTCCATCTTTCCGAGGTCAATAAAACAAAGACCTAAATTGTTGGGGGCAATATGCTGACATTGTAAACCACCCAGAGAATGCTGTAAAGCTCTATGGAGTGGTATATAAGTTTAAGTCCTGTTGCTATTGCTATTAAAATAATAATGTGACATTAATGTCATGTCATTTTAATACATAACTCTCAAAATCAGCTAAGAATCATAAAACTGTGCACATCTAATGAATCACTTTAGAATAAAAATCCAAATTAGTTTCCAAATTGGATATCTAAAGAAAAAGTTTGGACCAATGCATTGATTTCTTTGCTCTTAAATTCTACCCCCACTGTTCATCTCATCATATATGTTATTAAATGTGTAAGACTATTTTTCAATCTCTTATCCATTCACTTTCAAAATGTGTGCCCAAGCACAATTACTACTGTATTGTGTTTTCTATTCAGAAGCTGCTATTGCAATAGTTCCCTTCATATTATTTTCATCTGAAAATTATCAGGTCTATAAAGCAATTGCCGCTCTTGGAATGAAAGAATTAGGAGAACAGCTGAGAGTGCCACATCACTCTCCTGGCTTAAGTTATAAGGTAAGGCAAGGCTAAGTGAGATGAAACAATATTCACAGGATTTCAAATCCTGCTTTTTCAGGTCCATTTACAGAGGGAAATTGCCTAGTGTACGGATTGGGAGCACCTTCCCTTTCATACAGTTTTTTCCTACAAATCAAAAACTGGATTTCAGTGGAATTAGAAGAAAGGAACCATATGAGGATGGGTGTTTAAGTATATGAGCGAGTGAGAGGTGTTTCCAGTGATGAATTGGAGTAGGAAGAGTTACACTCTCCTCTCATCATCCCATCACTCGGTTACATCAAAGTTGCCTTGTCAAAAAATGCACGCTTGTTTCAGCATTAGTTTGGGATTTTTATATAGTGGTTAAAAATTGATTAGCATTTTGGTTCTTTTGGTTTTCATTTACTCTAAATTCTATTCTGTTCTGTTTTAATCTGGTGTTTGGGACTCTCCCTCAAAAGTTTTGATTGCTTTGTAAAAACTCCTCATTTTTATAGTAGTAATATAAAATTAGGCCCAGACTCTTCCTGTCTAAATTAGAAACTAGAATATCTTTGAAACACTTTCCATGTGTTTAATGTGTCTTTTAAAAATGTATTTATGCAGATCTGCATTTGATTTTGCATGTGGTCTATATGCTATTGCGTTCATTTTGTGGAACTGTGAATTCAGTTTATCACACAATACACTAAAGATTTAACCATTGTTTAACCTCCCAAGACCTATAGGACACATTCCACATAAGTGAAAAAAACAGTTTAGTACTAGAAGACAATCTATGGAGTCAACCTATTCCACTGATTGTTTTTACTGTCAGGAAGTTTAACATTTAAGGCAGTCCTGAATTGAAGAAAATATGCAACGCAAAAGTGATGATTGCATGTTGAGAATACACAGTATTTTAATTAATTACTTGCCAAGTAATTTAAAAGAGCCACTAAAATTATTAACAAATTAGTGTAAACCAGTTTGATAAATCAGGTTTTAAATGGGATTATATAACACTCAATCCTCAAAATATCCCACCACTTGCTTTTTTCCTCTTTTCCAGCCCATCTGCTAGCGGCATTATTTATGTTTTTAAAAGTATTATTTCCTTTGTTCTTAAATTTCCTCAGCTTGGTGCTGTATGTCCATCATATCGTCAGAGATTTTGTAAATTCAACTTTATTCAATGTAGCTCCTTGCCAATAAGCATTTTTGCCTTAGACAGTTGGTAAAAATCTGATGTTAGCTTTAAACAAAAAAAACAAAAAATAATACCTACACCAGCTTAATTGTTCAGGCTCACAGTCTGAATAAGAGTAAAACAAAATGGTCAGACTATCCTCTTTATTCCTTCCATAGGTCTTCCGACCCCGCACTCCACCAGAAGCAATAGCTCTATGTAGCCGTCTGTTGGAATATACCCCAACTGCCCGCCTGACTCCACTGGAAGCATGCGCACATTCTTTCTTTGATGAATTACGGGACCCAAACATCAAATTACCAAGTGGTCGAGAGAAACCTGCACTCTTTAACTTCACTACTCAAGGTAATTTTGAAACATTATGCCAGAATATGGCACCCTATCAGTGAAGTCAGGATGAAATGATGGATAAAGTGTTGGGAATTTCAAAAGAAAATACTCTTTCCATAGCATAGATGAGGGTTAGAATAGAAGGAAATATTTGCAAATTTTGTGTCTGTTTGTGTGTGTGTGTGTGTGTATAGAGACAAATGATGTAAAACGTAATTGAATCCATAATCTAAGTGATCTCTATCACAGTTGGCAAGTCATTTCCTAGTTGATTATTCATAAATGAACTATTAATAAATGAATGTAGATGAGGTTATATAGTCCATAGTGCAAGAATTACATGAATAAATAAGTTAGAGCACTGAATAGTTAAATTTTTAATGAAGATTATTTTTGAAATATAAAATAGAAAGGATATACACACAATGGGATTAAATATATTTTCAAATAGTGCTAAATATTGTTAAATAGAATCATTATTTAGTTTCATATTTTTGGGCCAAACTTGCTGAAGAGACAAAATAACCAACTATATAGTTCCTTTGTTGCTGTCATAGGAAACATTTTAAAAATTGTGTCTTCTCAATACAGTCAAACCTCGGTTCATGACCGCAACGCATTCCCAAACTGCGGGCGTGAACCAAAATGGTCGTGTTCTGAAGTGACCCTCACTGCGCATGCGCAGAAGGGTAAACGGCACGGAAAGGAATCTTTCTGCAGCGTTTTTTTGTTCGCCAAGCGAGTTTTGAGTCGGGCACCAATTCAAAACCCGGCTGGCTTTTTTGTTCGTCTTGTGAATTGGTCGTGAACGAAGGCGTTTGCGAACCAAGGTTCCACTGTACTATAAGGGAGACCACCCCTGTTCAGATTATTTTTCCTGCCCACTTTTAATAGTAAAAATTATACTTCTTTTTCTAAAAGCAGTACTATTTAATTAGAAGTGTTTTGATATAGTAATGTAGGAAAATCATTAAAAAAAAATCCTACATAACTGGGAATAAGTTGCCTTTGAATACGTATACATTTGATCTTAGCCAAAAGGCCAAGAAGCCTCTGACCAGGTATGTGTAGGACTTTACTATTATTAATGCAGTTCTGTTTGGAAGAATAGTTATTCGTACAAAAAGTGAAGGTAATTCTTCACGCCTTTTCAATTTAATTGTACAGCTTATATGGTATATTAAAGGTGGAAAAAAGTCTGAAATGATTTGTCTTGGTCTGATTTTTTTTGTGTTTACCTCTCAAAAACCTGGCATTTTAACAGGGGTATGTAGACTTTTTATACCCACTGTAGATGGGACATCATCTTGAAATGCCATCTAGCTGGCTAGACTAAGTAAAACTGGAAAAAACAACAACCCATCCTGGAAGAAGGCAGTGGCAAACCATTTCTGGAAACTAGTTGGGAATTGTGTGAATGCAATTATACAGGATAGAGGAAGTTAATCTTGTCACTATTGTCAGAGCCATGTAGTCAATATTTCTAACTATGACATTGTTTTTTCCCCCTTGAATTCAACCATCTCTGAATCTTGGAAACTGCCTGGATAAATTGCTACAGTTTTCTTGGCAAGATTTTTCAGAAGCGGTTTGCAATCGCCTTTTTTTATATGATTGAAAGTGCTGGCCCATGGTCACCTAGTTGGCTTTGTGCCTGTGGTGGGACTAAAACTGAAAATCTCCCAGTTTCTAGCCCGATGCCTTAAGCACTACTCGTGACATTTTTAGTCTCTTGCTTATGATGTGGATTGTCTGTTTTAGGTTTTCTTTTTAAAAAAAAAAAGATTGTGACAGATAATCTACAGTTTTGATAGAAAAAGGCGAAGTATTTTTTAAGTGTTAGAAACAATATTGGCATTCTTCTTTCCTTCCCATATTGCATCACAGCTGTGTGCTTGGCAGCACTGGTGCGATTTAAACCTTCTCCCTCTGTTCTTCCATGGCAGTAATGATTATCAGAACTTTTCGTAGAGCTTCCTTACATTCCTGGCTTCATCAGGAGGTCTGCTAAATTAGACAATCGAATTGTATTTTGTTATACATGATCTTTCTTCAACTTCCTTCTAGAATTATCAAGCAATCCATCTCTGGCTTCAATCCTCATACCAGCTCATGCTCGAAATCAAGCCGCTGTTTCAACTCCTACCAATACTCCAGTAGCCTCAGGTGAGATCATATTTATATCTACCATATTTTTTCTTGGTGTGCAGTTCTTTCACCCACAATTTTCAATGACGCAAATGCTGATCATCCCAGTGTTGCTACCATTATTAAATCTTGAATCAATACGTTTTATAGGTTTATCATAAAACCTCTAATATAAAGGTTTAGAAAATTACATGCAGATTTAGCGTTTTGTTTGTTCAGCATCATAGATGAGGACCTCAGCACCATTAGTTACGTTAAAACTAAGTGTGGTGTGTCCAAAGATGACTGGTCAGGCCAACTAGGGCATGGAATGTCCTGCCACATGTTGGGCAAACAGGTAGACACTGGAAATGTTGCACTGATAGCTCTAGACTTGCACAACTAGCAAGATGTAGGTCAACAAGCTTAGTTACTAAGTTTTCAGCCAGTGCTGAAGCCATGCTGGGGTTCTTCAATCTAACTAGATTAATTCTTTTTATAGTCTTGCTTCCTTTTGGTCATCTTTTGAGTCTAATGTGGAGCTTCATTTTGGAGACAGTGAACCTGCAACCTGTCCAACACACATGTCCTTCGTTATTCTGACATCCTGACTTCCTTTTCTCCTGACAATGACATAATCAATAAAATGCCAGGCTTAGAGCAGAGGTGCATCCAAGAAGTCTTGTTATGGTAGGCAAACAGAAAATTGTTACTGGTGATAAGGTTGTTTGCTGAACAGTTCTCACCAGGAGTAGGACATTACTATTAGACTTGTTCACTTCGTATCTCCAACGACTCCCTGTCAGGCTGCAGAATCACACCTATTGCATGAAAGTTGCCAAGCAAACTGAGAGTTGGGCATCTAATTCTTCATAGAACCGTTTGTCTCTCGGGGTTAGACATTGTGGGACACACAGGCACTGATCAGGGTAGCTACAGTGGTAGCTGCAGTGTTTCCAAACGAAATGACTTCTGTCAACCACTTCCAACCCAACTCCAGCATCACAACACTCATCACTGCCATGACTACAGAAAAAAGTGTGTCCAACTTCAAACCCAATCAGCTGACCTTTGTTGAGAAGAAGAGTCTCACTCAGGGCTGAAGTATATCTTGCAAGCTCTCTGGCAACTAAAGCTGCTCTCCTAGTGTTGTCCAAGAGCATGAACATGTTCAAGTGACAATGGTGAGAGCAGTGGTGGGTTTCAAATAATCCCACCACTGGTTCGGTGGGTGTGGCTTTGTGGGCGCAGCTTTGTGGATCATGTGACTGGGTGTGGCCAAGTCGACGTCACTCATGGCAAGGTTGGCCACGCCCACTCAGTCACGCCTGCTTCAGCTGCTGGGCCAAGCTTAGGGGAGACTCTCTCCCTTTCTCCGCCCACCTCCCCACCCCTCCCAGGCTTTCCTCCGCAGCCTTGCCTTGCCTCGCCCCGCACCTGCAGTGCCTATGACCCCAGGTGCTGCCTGAACCTGCGGCGAGAGGCAGCCGGTGTGTGCCTGGCTCTGGCACATCGCTTCGGCCTGGCGCTGCTTTGCTTCCTGGACTTCATGCAGCGCTGGAGCTTGGGCCGGCTGGTGCGGTTGCAGCGGAAGCACGCAGCCCTGCCCATCACCTGCTCATGGGAGTTGCTGCTGGCAAGGCGAGGCTGCGGCGGAAAGCCAGATTCTCCACTGGGCAAGGGGCAGGCCGCCCACTTCTCCGCAAGTGCCTGCGTTGCTGAGAGGTGGGCAGCCCGGCCCTTCCCTGCTATCTCTCTTTAGGAGCCTGGAAAAGCTTTTCCTGGCTCCTAAACCCTAAAGAATAGAGAGCAGGCAAGTGAAGGGTTAAGTAGTTTGCCAACTATCACGAAGACAGCATAGAGAGCAAAGGTTCTGTCACGTCAGCAGAACGGAACAGCCGGAACATTTAAGATAAGATAAGCGGAAGAAGCGGGAAAGAGGTCAGCTAGCCCTAGAAGCAACTTTCTTAAACAATAAACATGTGACGCAAGGAGATAACCGTGCACTCTGTTAAGTCAGCCTTGAAAACGGTATAAAACAGAAACAGACAGCCAAAGGTTTGTCATTCTGGTGGATTTCTGCCATAGGCACCCAGGGTGACCTTCAGATCTGAATAAACTCGTCTTTGGAAATTCCTCCTCCGGTGTCCGAGTCAGACTAATTAAAATACGGTTTCACTAGCTGGGACTAAGTATTCAGGCATAAAAGAAAAAAGAGGCTTGTCTTTTGTTTTTGGTAACATTGGGACAAAAATGACAAAAAATGATATGACATTTGAAATGTTTCAGGAGATATTTGAATTATGGGGACAGAAACTAGCATCTCCAATATCAGCAATGATATCTGCTTCTATGGATAATTGATGTGGTGGAATGTAGTCTGGATTCCCAGGAGGGAGGGGCTACATTCCTGAGGACAAAGTTGCAGCTAAGATTAGATACTTTGGGAGAGAGTTAAGAAGGCTCCTCCCTAGCCATTCTTAGTGTATATCTATAGTGAAACAAGTAGTTGGTTTAGTTGGCAATATTTCTGTTTACAGGCGAGGAATAATAAAGGAAACTGCTAAGAAATAATTCCATAAGTTGTTCTTGGTTCCTGGGGCTGAGAGTTTATTTCCAAAAGATGTTAAATAAGAAATGATAGATGTGAAAGAGAATGTTCTGAAAGATTTACAAGATCAAGAACTGAAAGAAACCTCATCCAATGCAAAAATGTTAGGATACAAAAAAGATGTTGAAATATTGGAAAACTAAAAAAAAAAAAGTGGATTACAACACAGAGATGGTAATTAAAGTGGAAATACAAATGATAAGCCAACAGTCATTATCCGTCTGGCTAGTGATTACTTAGTGGATTTACAAAAAAGGTTTTCCTAAAGCCTTGAAGAAGACTTTGAAATGGAAAAAGGAAAAAGGAAAGAGAGCTCAAATTGTATGCCAACTTTTGAATAAATTAAATATCAAGCTTGTTAGAAGCAAAAGAAAGGAGTGCAGAGTTGGTTTGTTTGACCAAAGTTAAAATAAAATATGTTTTTATAAAACACTGTGGGAATCCTTTAGGAGTTTTTGCTGACACTATGATTGAAATGTTGATGTGCATGGATATCATTGAATCGGTCATCTGTACTTTTATAACTGTCTGGTTTGTTATAGGAACCAAATAGGACAGGTACAGACTTCAACAAATAGTTAGGACTGCAGGGGAAAAAAATTGTGTCTTCCAGCCTGCCTTCCATTCAGGACCTGCATACTGCATAAGCCAGAAGGAGAGCTGAGAAAATATCTACAGACCCCCCAATATCCTGAACATAAACTGTTTCAACTCCTCCCCTCAGGACGCTACTATAGGACATTGCATGCCAAAACAGCTAGGCATAGGGACAGTTTTTCCCTCATCCCATTACTTTGCTGAACACCTAATTTCCGTAGCACTGTCTTATGTTTAAAGATATTTAGCCATGTAGTAGGGCAGTATTACTATTAATCTCCTCAGTTTTCCTTTTACCTTCTACTATTGGTATCTTATTATTATATTACTTTGTTGTTTGTATGTACACTGACAGTATATGCACCGGAGACAAATTCCTTGTGTGTCCAATCACACTTGGCCAATAAAGAATTCTATTCTATTCTATTCTATTCTATTCTATTCTATTCTATTCTATTCTATTCTATTCTATTCTATTCTATTCTATTTGAAATTATAATGATTAAAGTTAGTATAAAAGTTATTATAAAGATTAATAAAGAATGTTAGTATAAAAGGTATAGGAAGAAGAGATATTTGCATATGCCCTTATTGGGTAGGTGGGAGGATAAAGAATCACTAAGTTTGTTTCTACTTGTGATGAAGATCCAACTCACTTTTTAAAATATTTTTTCTCTTTTTTCTTCTTCCTCTTTTTTCCTTTCTTTTATTGCATGTTGTATTGTTTCTTTTTCTTTCTGAGTTTAATTTGTACAGTCTTTTATTATTATTATTTAATTTTTTCAATTAAAATATTTTTTTAAAAAACATTTTATCTCTTGGAGATACAACAAATATATTGAGAATTTGGATAAGTGATATATCCAAATATAACTACAAAAATTGAAGTTTGGCATTTGGAAATATATGATTCATATGTCCTTCAAAAAGCATTGTTTTATATTACTGAAAAGATGAAGCAATATGTTGATGTTTGGCACATGTAGATTTTATGATATTTTACAATAATATTTTGATTACAATATTATATGCCACATCTTGTAAACCAGTGGCTACAAGTTCAAAATTAAATTTTGTTTTCCTTTTTTACAGTTTTCTTTCTTTTTTAAAAAATCATTTTTAGTTTTATGGTTTATTGAGTTTAACACTGTTATTGTTGTGTACCTTGATACTTTGCTTGTCTTCTATACTTTCTTAAAATAAAGAAAAAAATGAAAGGTATTTTAATGATTTTAAAGAACCAGAGATTATAAATAGCAGCAGTGATGATGCTTTAAACTCTTTGGATTAAATTGATTAAAACAATTCAGGAGGTAGCATAATAAAACCCAACCTACCTTCCATTGAGGACCTATATACTGCTTGAGTCAAAAAGAGGGCTGTGAAAATATCTACAGATCCCTCACATCCTGGACATAATTTGTTTCAACTTCTACCCTCAAAACGATGGTATAGGGCACTACGCACCGGAACAACTAGACACAAAGACTGTTTTTCCCCGAATGCCATCACTCTGCTAAACAACTAATTCCCACAACACTGTCAAATTATTTACTAAGACTGTATTACTATTATTCTTCTCATCCTTCCTAGTACCTATCTCTTCCCACTTATGACTATAACCATGTTGCTTGTATCTTTACAATTTATATTGTTTTATTTGTTTCCTAGTATGATTTGATTGCTTATTAGTATCCTATGACTATCACTAAGTGTTGTATCTTATGATTCTTGATGAATGTATTTTATTTTTCTTTTATGCACACTGAGAGCTTATGCACCAAAGACAAATTCCTTGTGTGTCCAATCACACTTGGCCAATAAAGAATTCTATTCTGTTCTCTTCTGTTCTCTTCTGTTCTGTTCTAACACTGTGTGTGAACTATCTGCATTTATTTATAGGACATAATATAATTTTTCCTGCTTCTCAACCAGCAAAACTCTTGTGGACACCATGTTAAATAGAATATGTTTTACTGTATATTATGAAGTATTCCCAAGTGCTTACCATCAGCTATCTACCAATAATTATATGTATCACATTTCTTACCAATGGGAGTTCCTACGCCATAACCTTTTGAATCAATAAGTCCCCCAATCTGGGTGAGATTGCAGTTTCTCTGAGTGACATATTCTATACTGGTTGATTCCATCAGCAGAGCATAATCAGTAGTGAGTACTCGCTGGATGCCTATATCATTGTTCTTCACCAGAGCCGTCAGTTGCCTGCTGCTCATAAATGCCCACATTTTCTCATATGTTGATATTTTGGATTTCTAAGGAGAGAAATTATAAGCAGTAGAAATCAGTACTCTTCATGCATGTTAATTGGTAAGCATTCCAAGATGACACAATCCTTGATTTGGATCTCAGGAAAAAAGAACCCTGTTATCTTTAAACGATTTCTGCTAAATTTAGTTCTGTGGACACAGCATCCTTACATACAAAGAATTTGCATCAGCCAATAGATCATTCATGTGGCTTCTAATGTCCTTTTTGGGGTGTGCATTTTAGAATGCATTGCATAACAGAACAGTGTTTCCTCTGCTTGACTATGGTAGATTGTATTACCTTTAAGGTTAAGTCTGCGTATTTTACAGATGGTTGTTAATGTTTTTTTTTAAAAAAAAAGATATACACAATATATGTGGGAGTTAGATAGATAGCTA
>JANHJO010004713.1:0-10251 GCA_032468235.1 Pseudoxyrhopus heterurus | reverse complement strand
CGATCAGTGTTTGTGATGGATCATCGCTGTAATTCGGAGCAGGCTCTTTATTTGGGGGGGGGCACAGCATCAGCGGGGGAGGGGAGGGCTGATCTGCCGGGAGGGCAGAGGAGCCGGCGCTGGTGCCGAGTCCTGAGCCAGGCCATTCCCTGCTCCGTGCCGCCTGGCTGGATGGTCCCCATTAGCCGAGTCTCTGGCTCTTGGGCGAGGGCATCCCAGAGGCCGTGGCTGGCCTGGGACGTGGATCCGTGTCGCTGCAGGGCAGGCAGCCCAGCTACGCAAGGAAAATGCTTCGTGGACTCACAACAGTGGCGGCTTAGCAGACGCTCCGAGCTGAGTAACCCAACAGCGCTGAACAACTCTGCTTCTTCAGCCTCTACAGACTCTCTACAGACTCTCTAGCAGCTCATTGCCACCAAACTGTTGTGTTACGTTACTAAAGTCTCTTTTTTCCCCCTGTGAACTAGAGGGGGGGGGGAACCTTTATTGCTTTGTCTCCAGCTGAGCTCAGAACGTATGCTTATAATTAAAGTCAAACGTTTTGGTCCTTGCTTTATAAGATTATTTCCCACAGAATGAATTGCAAACCCTAATAAAAGGCAGACTGGAACAGACTCTGTTTTGTAAAAAATGGAAGGTGTTCAAGATTTCATAAAAAGTGAAATGAATGATTGTCACTTCAGCCAATTCTCTCACCAGACAGGGGCGAATAGAAGTTAACGACTCCAGTGGGACCTCAGTCATTTACTAGAATTTGCTCTTAGGACTTTTCACCCAAGGAGTCCCCCCTGCTGGGAACGTAAGTTAAAACATTGGCCCCAGAAGTAGGTACAGCGAGCAAAAGGTTCAGTCCCTTCGGACGATGGTGGTGATGGTGAAGCTCTCCATTCATTCTCTGGGCGGAGGGGGGAAATCCTCTCCACCTCTTCCAATCTGGCCCTGCTTCTTGGGGCTTTTCTGGGCCTGGCTGGTGTCTGCTTTGATGGCGCCCAGCCATCGTGGTCTGGGATGGCCTGGTTTCCTTTCGCGGCTAACTCTTCCCAGTGAAGAATTCCCCCACACGACACGGCCAAAATAAGCCGGTTTCATGATTTTACAAACCTTTGAACATCCCTCTTAATCAGTCATGGATACGTCATTGATCGTAGATCGTGCAAGCATCCAGTAGGTAGGCACTTCATGCTCTGAAGTGAAAACAAATGGACCCATCGTCCCCGGCGTGGTTCCCTCAACAGCCTCCGTCTTTTGCCAGGATCGGCTCCGGAAAAAGAGGCAGCTCCTTGAAGGAGTGGCAGGCGGGTGGGGGGGCTGCCTTTGTGCCCCCCCCCGCCCCCGTGGAGCAATCCTCTGCTTCTGAACGTGCATGCAACCTTCACAACAAAACTAGATATGAAGTGCTTTCATTTCCTGGTGCCGAATCGAGATTATTCAGCCGTTGATTGGAGAATAGGGGATGTGAGAACAGCAGTTGCAGTTCGAGTTAAATGCCTAAATCTGACATATAGCTGCACTCTGAGTTTATTTGGTCAAAAATGGATATCAAGGAGTTGTGCGCTGTTAATCCTTTTGACTTTGTTACTGGATCCTACGAGCTTCTCACACGTGGAGCAAATTGTCTCTCAAAATGTCCCTTTTCCACCTCATTTAGGCCCCTGAATAAAACGTACAAAGACATTAGTAGATGTGAGCAGAGTACATTTTCTTTATAATTATAGCATTTATCTTTTGTAGAACATTGAAAAAAGCATGTGTTTATTTTCATCTCTCTTCACTAATCTCCTTATTCTGCTATAGTTTATAAGAAGGAAATGTGGGCAGTTATTCAAAGAAGTAAAATATAAAATTCTCCTGGCCAGGCCCTCGGTCCCCAAGGGCGTTTCAAGTAGCAGCTGAAACCCAGGCTTGATATTTGGAAAATGAAGTGAACCTACGTAATCTTGATTGTCACGGGATCTGAAGTGTGGCAATAGCAGGTATATAAATTCACTTGTTAACCTTTATACCCCTGTTCCCCTCAGAGTCCAAAGCCGCTGAGGTGTTAGCAGCTCTTTCACACCCAGGCTCGAGGGCATCTGGGTGCCCCAAGGCCCCGCTGACTGATGGAGGTTCCTTCCGCCAATAGAGAGGTTTGCATTGGCGGAATTATTTGGGAGGGAGCTAGGCTGGGCTCACCTGGGAGACGACCGTGAAATGCTAGGACTCGACCTGGAAACCACAAAAAACATTCAAAGTAAGACACCAGCAAGTCTCTTCCATAATGTTGCCAAGAAGGCTACATGGACATATCTGTCTAATCCCCAGGAGTTAAGTCTGTTTTCATAACCTCTCTATCTTTTCTCCTTGCTTTTGTAAAATACCCTCCTATTTCCCGCTAAAGGCTGGGATCATCATCATCCCCATCGTACACGACTAATAAGATGTTGGCCAGATGTGAACACCAGCCGAGGAAGCGTTCAATATGTCAGGCCTTAGATATTCCTGACCCTGCGCCAAGATTCCTCCTCCAAGCATTTCCTTGGCCTCTTTCTCTCCTTCGTTCCCAAGGCGCCAGGTTGCCTTCCCTCCTTCGGGCTCACTTGTCTCCTGGAGGGGACAGAGAAGGGCCCGAATGGTGGCAGAGAATTTATGGTGCAGTTAAATCCTTCCCTATTAAGAACATCTTTTCTGAATTGCCCTGGTCCCACCGGTACGATCAGTCACGACATCTTTCTCAGCTGTCCTGTCTAGAGGATTCCCACCATTTATGTTGGCACTAGATTAATCCCACATCTGAAAAGCAGCTCATCGATAGGGAGCAACGGGATTCTGCCTTTCTTTAACTCCTTCCGTTGCTTAGTCCTTGTTGATTAAGCCCGCCATAACCACCGATTTCACAACTGTCGTGAAAGGCAGGAGGTGGAGGCAAGCACCTTAACCTCAGGAAGACACCTCCTTTTCGGAGAAGAGGAAATCAAAGGGAGAAAGAAGAGCGGAGCGCCAGGCAGGCATTTTGGGCTCACCACTGGCTGCCCCCGGTTTTCCCTCCCTCCCATGTATTGATCATCTCCAGTGGAGGAGCTTCTCTTCTCGACATGCATTGATCTCCCAAAGCCAGTGGGAAAGTTTCTCTTCCTGGCCTTGGAGGCTCTCTGTTTCCTTGCTGTCTCCACCAGTCAGCGTTTTCACCCGAAGCCTCTTTTGGGGCTGGGAACTGGGTTCTGTTCTGGGGTCGGCCTGCTTTTATGACCCGTGACTGATCCGCTCTTAGCCACCTTGGCGCTTCTCAGAAGTATACCTTTGTTTATTTTTGTTGCCCTTGGAAAGTGATAATCTTAGGATTCTGCTAGTAAGTCAATTATTTTCCTTTTGTGAAAATACCAAGAAAATTTCTCATCTTTGGGGAGTGCTCTGCTTGTTAAAAATGAGATTGGAGCACAGACCCAACTCGTGAACCGCAGACTGTGAATTGCAAGTGTTTTAGACTGTTTTGCTATGTATCTTTTGTGGCAAAGAAGAAAGGCTGGTGTTTGGCAGCAAATGACTAATTTGTTAAAAAACAGCCTGACTGAAAGCAGAGATTTGTTGATGCCCACTCGGTTGAAAACCAGTCAAATTTATGGGCCGTGTCACAATCCTAAATCTTACGAGAAGGGTATTAAAATCTATAGAATCCGCTGCTGTTTCCAAACTGCTTTAAAATTAGGAATATTTTTTCCTGCTCCCGTTGTAAAAAGCGAAGCTTTGGGGAAAGACGGAATGCTGTCCAACCCTTAAGTGTGCAGGTCATCTTTCTGACAGGACTTTTGTGGAAGCAATAGTATTAAAAGCTTTGGCTTATAAGCATTATTTCAAGACCTGTCAGCAAGAATTTTAACATGCCCTCAGGCCAAACATCTTGCTAATGGCAAGCAAGCTCATCATAATAAAGTGCTGCAGCTCAGCCAGTAAGCAAAATTGAGAAAAATGGCTGGTTCTTCCCTGGATTTGATGTCTCTGGAAGTGCCACGTATTTCTTTAGGTCTATTTAGCCTTTTCACAGAGTCGTGAAAAACTGTCAGAAAGGAAAAGCACCTTTAAGAGGCATGGCAGTGAGCGGCTCGGAGGAATGGGGCTGCTTACAAACGCAACAGCCGGGACAAGGTTGCTTGGGGTCAGATACCTTGGACAGACAGACAGACGGACAGACAGACAGACCTTTCCAAATACAACGTGACATTCTTTGAACCAACCTTTCTCTTAACACCTATGGACTTGTTTGGGGGTTTGGAGAATGCTGAGCCCCACTGAGCTCTGCTCATTGTTGCCTGCCCGCATTGTGATGGGATCTGTTTTGACAGATCCCATTGTGTCACTTCCACTGAAATCCATGGTGGATTTATTTTGGGTTCCTGTTTTGTCCTGCATGGTTTATTCTGCTTTTGCTACTCAGAAGAGAGGACGCCTGGGTGGAGAAAGAGGCTGCCCCTTCTCAGTGCAAAGGGGGAGCCCATGGATGTGGTCCAGGAAATGAGGGTCCTTTTCACCCTCCAGCCCTCCGTCTGACCTCCGACATTGGCCGCCGGGGCCTCTTGCGTTGACACGGAAGGTGCCGTGCAAGGCATCCTCTCCCACCCCTCCATCCATATTTCTGTAGTCCTACTCCATGCAGAGATAACAAGAATATGCGTGTAGAGGTCGCCCTCGTGTTACGACTACAACCGAGCTCTGCAATTATGGCTATGATCAAATGGCAGTTATCAAAACAGCGAAAAGATACCCCAGAAAAGCAGGGGAAAGGGGGCTAGAATTTCACCAGCCTCTTTTGAAAACAAAGCCCTCCTTGGAAGACTTGCATTGCAATCTTCTCCTTCCTTCTGACAAATAGTATTAATTAGGATTCTTGCTCTTGAGTTAACTGTCTCCAGTCTAAGTTAGAAGATGTTTGATAGCTTTCTCGTTTTATTTAAACATTTACAAATCATTTCATTCTTTTACAGTTTCCTCTCTGGAACAGTGTAGATGGGATTGTAATTATTTATAGTCTTATTCCATCAGCCTTCTATTTACACATAAAAGGATGCCTGTAGTTTTTGCCTTGTTTCTTTGTTAGTTGGCCAAAGATTAGGTGGCCTGCAAAGTGTACCTGCTCCTCTTCTCACTGCCAGAGCAGAGCTCGCTGGCTCAGCGTTCAAGTGACCTGCTTCCATGGGGGTCTCCTTGTGGCAGCTCTCTTGCTTGGGTCTCCAGGGCCTCCCTGGGGCTTCTCTGCTCTCCCGATTACCTCCTGCAGCTGATAGGTGCCGGGGGCTGGGCGGGGGCCAGATTGAATCGCCTCCCATCTTCATTCGGGATTCTGCCGTGGTCAGTTGTGGCAAAATTCTCGGTGGCTTCAGAGGCCTGAGAGGGGAAAGGATTGGCCAGGGGATCATCAGAACAAGCCACCTGCAACCTGTCGGCTCCATCAGCATCTGTGGCCCAAGTGGTTGATATGTGTTGTTTGACAACAACAATTTGTGGTTTTGTTATCAGGGAAAGAGAAAGGAAGAAGATTGCAAGCTGTATAGTCAGGGGTTTGTTTGTCTGTTTGTTTTTGTTTTTAGTTCTGTATATAACATAATTTTTCAGAGCTCTTTTAACTATCCCTTTCATCCATCCATCCCTTCTTGTTAAAATTAACATAGCTCTATGTATTCTTTTTCAATTGTTAATTAGCTTTATATAAATTAGAACATTAAAAGAATAGTCATTCAATTTACAAAACAGGTAGCTGTCTGGAACATACCGGTATCATATATTTTTCTTTGCATACTGAAGTCTGAAATGCAGTGTCTTGAACTTTAGGGATCAATTTAGCAGGTGGCGGAAAAGATGTCGGCCTAAATTTCTAGAGAGCTGTTCGTAGCTCAGAAGGGTTGACCCTAAACTAGACAAGGTCTCCCTCGGCTTCTAACATCTGAACCTGTCGCAGTCTTCCAGGAGCTCTTCAATTGTTCAATCTCAGCCATGAGAAACAATGGAAATATGAATGTGGGAAGTTCCTGGAGGTAACAGTAACATTCTCAGTGAAATATTCCACAGAGATTCAGGGAATGAACAGAAATATACAAGCAGAAGTTATCTAAGGACCATTTTAAAATGAGAGGGGAAAGTAAAATATGTTGAGCTGTCGATCCATTTCCAACCCCAAACTGCCCATTTCACCCTCTAGGTGGGATAAATTGAGCCTGGTTTTCAGATGGTCTGAATGTTAAGTGTTTTCCACAACTCTGATTACGGATAATTGCAATCTGAATTCTGCAGTGATAACTGCATCGCTCGTTGCCGTGATGCGGCTTTAAAGGTATTTTGCCCTTGTCTGCTTTCAGAGTCAGCCAAAAAAATAAATAAATTGCTAACCGGCCTGATTCTTCTGCAGAAATTGAGTAGATCTGTCTGCATGATCGGGAAAAAAAACCCTGCCTGCCTTATTGAAAAGAAGATTCCTTTGGGGCCGCGGAATCCTTTGCTTCAGTGTTGCCGTTCTCAGAAGACGAACAGGCCGCCGTCCCTGAGCCCGGATCCTGGGCCTCTCGCTGTCGTCAAGGCCCCACGTCCACCTGAGGGGAGTGCTGGGCAGACGGTCCAGGTCAGGACCAACCGTGAAGGGCCCTGAAGGGCCGTTCTAGCATCGCACGGCTGGTCTGCTCTTTCCCTGTTGCTGCCTGCAGCTCCCGGGGGTCACCGGCCTTCCCACCTCCCGGTCTCTCTTGATAAAGTAATGAAAGCCGACAAATTTCAGAGAATAAAAAGCTTATTTCAAACCTAATCGAGAACTTGAACTGATAGAAAAATGGGTTTTCCTCCTCCTCCAAATAGCCTTTCCGTAGCTGTCAGCTTTGGGAAGGGAAGTCTGCAGCGTGTGTTTCTTCGCTGGCTGTGATGTGTGAGCCCAGCTGGGTCCTGGGGAGGCAACTGGAGGCGCCGAGGTTGCATTCTGGGGTGTTCGTGCCCCGCTGTAACTATGGATCGCAGGCATCGGCCTCTGCCCCCCCAGAAGTTGAATTCGTTCATGCCTTTCCACAGTGCAGTCCTATCCGTTTCAACCCAGCCTGGGGTTTAATATCCTTCAGGGTATGTAATGATGCTCTGGATGAAAGCCAGACTGCAAATAACTGAAGCACAAGGTAAGGAATTACTTTCAGAGAAATATCTCCCTTGTTTCCTTAAGATGCCTTTCAGGTCGGACAAACAGAAAGATACTTCCTAGGTGTCCTCTGGCCAGATTCTATTTCCTTTCAAATTAATTTTAAAATCCTTTAACCAACCATACTGGCCTCTTTCCTCCTGTTGCATACAAAGCGAGAGCCGCCTTTTAACACCGTGTCTCTATTTAAGCTTAAAAGCACCATATATTTACCTGGAGCAAAGGGGGCCCCGTGTGCTGGTGGGTGAAACGAGCGCCTGTCACTTCTTTGGGATAATCCTCGAAAGAGCAAAGGGACTGATAAGCTGAAATCTTTATTGCGGGAAGCACACCTGGCAAGAAAGTCATTTTTAGTCATCCATTCTAATACACACACGAGTCCATTATAATTTAAATGCGTGAAATAAATGGTAAAAAGATAAATAATAAACAGAAAGTTTCTTAAAATCCAAGAGTAGTTAGACAGTTTCTAAAGAGGAAATGCATTTAAAATCGTGTGGATTGACTGAAATGTTCAGGGGAACTAAAACATTTTGTCCGAAAGAGACAAAAACCTTTTCCTTTCTCTGTTGAGTCACCCTCTGGGTGCTTTAACTCACCTCTTTCCGCCCTTCGTGGGGGTCAGAGAAAAGGGGCCCCTGGGTTGCTGAATGTCAGGGTGCAGGCTCTCCATCCTCCCTCCAGGCCGTGGTCGGCCCAAGGGTGCTTCTTGCAAAGCCAGGCTGCGGCTGGGCCTTGGGCCGGCCGGGCACCTGCTCTGCCCCCCCCGCCCCCCCGCAGGGAAGGAGCATCGAAGGGCTTCTGCAGATCCACCGGACTGGGCCTCACCCCCCCCCACCGTGCCTCTTCCCCACAAGACGGGGGGGGGGCTTTGGCCTAGGTAGCCACCTCTTCCTTGTGCTCTTATCCACTTACACGCTTTTTTCTTCACTTAGCGGCTTCCATAATTCGATGCAGGCTTGGGGCTCCTTATGAAAAGCCAGCTACTCTTGGAAGGAAAAACCTCGGTGCTTGTGGCTGCAAATCACTGAATCTGATCGGTGTTGAAAACCACGGCAGTTGTGAGGCTGTTGTTAATTTTCCTTTGTGGCTATCGGGGAGTTTGAGCCGGGCCGGTGGAATCCCGCTTTCTAAGTGTGTCAGATGAAGTGTGTTTGCGGCCTTTAAAATAACTACTTGCAGTAAGTCATCTGGGATTCATTTCAGTTCATATTATCCAGGCTTTATTATTTTTAAGTACAGTTTGACAGCAAAGGAAACACAGACATAAGAGACACCCCTGAACAGAAGGATGTAATTAAGTCTTCCTTTAAGAAGGGATTTCAAAATGTTATGCTCAGAGCTGCATCTTTTCGGCCTCTTTGACATTTGAGAAAAGGAACCAGCGAAAGGACCGAAACGGTCAAAGCTACCTGGGCTGGGTTTACCCCGAAGGAGTCCCCGGGCGACAGCGAGGATCCCCAGTTTTATGCAAAATGGGATGGGTGAAGCATTGTGGCGGTAGGGGAATATTTATGCAAGAAACTGGAACCACTGCATTTTATGATCCAAAAGTATAGATTATTGTACTGTACTGCAATTTTAATTGTTGGATTTTAAATTGTAAGTCAACCAGAATCCCTCTTGCAAATTGGATAGCCAGAAAAATCTTCTTTTTCAAATGACGACAAAATGTGTCCTCTCTTGTCTGTTGTTGCTCAAGGCAGTTCCAATGGTGGCAGCGTTGTCAGAGCGAGGACTGTAAAATGCAGGCCGAGCCCTTCCGCCCCGCCCTCGTCTCACAGCGAGGAAGGCTTGGGAAAGCAGGCAGAGCGGCTGGGCGCTGGAGCCCTGGGCGCTGGCGGCTTCGGCTGAGGGAGGGTGCCCGGCTTACAGCCCCTCGGTTTCCCTGGCCGAGCACGTCCTGGGCCCCAACCGCATCTTCTTCCCCACATCGGTGACGTATTCTGAACATCAGCACCCTCTTTTGCGCTCTTGGGGGCCGGGAGGGCGCCGTGTATTTGGGTTTCAGGTGGGTGAGAGGTGGAGAGGAGAGGAGGCTCCCGCGGGCCCAGACGTGGGGCGCTTGTGGCTCAGTGAACCCCAGCAGAAGCAGGAAGCTCCTTCAGAAGACCGCCGAATGGTGGAGCGACAGAAACTCTGCCCTGCCCGTCCTGTAGTGCTGGAAGGGAGTTTCATGAGCAATGGGAACGTCAAGGTCCGATGGGTGAGATCCTGATGGCAGCAGTTTAGCAATCCGATCAATAAACAGGCCTTTAAACCTGAGCAGAAGGGCCCCGGCCCTTTGGAGGGCAGCCATGCCGAGGAACAGTCGGCCCCCTACTGATGAATCACCTCTGAAAGGCTGCAAACGGTGGTTAGTCCTGAACAGCCGGGAGGAGCATGTCCAGGTGTTTATTCAGGCCAGAAAGGGCGCTTCATGCAGGCCACTAAAAGGAGCATCGCGCTGCCCGGTTTGTTTTTCTTCCTATCTTCATGTTCCGTCCAGTTAACGCCAACAAATATTTTCTTAGTTCCCGGCTGTTTTTCGGCTAGGAACTGTATGGGGCTGCATTCCTCCCGTTTGACTCACTGAGCCGCTCATGTTCCCATGGTCGCCTCCCGGGGGCCAGACTCCTCCTGGGGATCCAGGATCCTTGTCCCAGGGTTGCAAGGGAGGCCTTTCGCTCTGCTCCGTACTCCGCGTTGAAGCACGAACGCTGTAAAACACGCAGGGGTCTGTAATGAAAACTGAAGCCTGGAGCAGACGGAGGGGCCGGGGGGGATAATTATTAGCAGTCATGCAAACAAAAATATACCAGTGATATTTTAAATGTGGCAACATGAAAGAAATGTAGAGGAAAGTTTATCCCATACTTAATTTCTAACCACTCGCTATGATTTTCTTTTAAGCGAACCAAATACAGGATTCCACTATCAAGTCTTTGAAAAAAGGGACTATTTTTAATGCATATAGCAATAGCACTGTATTTATATACCGCCTATCAGGGCTTTACAGCTGTCTCTAAGCAGTTTACAGAATCAGCATATTGGCCCCAACAATCTGGGTTCTCATTTTACCTACCTTGGAAGGATGGAAGGCTGAGTCAACCTTGGAGCTGGTGGGATTC
>JANHJO010004709.1:81852-93286 GCA_032468235.1 Pseudoxyrhopus heterurus | reverse complement strand
AGGCTTCACCTTGACTTTGCTGGTCAGAGGGTCACAAAAGGTGATCACATGACTCCAGGATACTGGAACCATCATAAATATGAGTCAATTGCCAAGCATCTGAATTTTGATCATGTAACCATGGGTGTGCTGCAATGTTGTGTGAAAAATGTTCATAGGTCCCTTTTTTCAATGCTTCAAAAGGTCACTAAATGAACTGTTGTAAATTAAGGACTACCAGTATTTTCCATACAAGTTAGCCATGTAGCTGGAGTTGCAGAGCACTAGGTTTGCAAAAGTCAATTTAGCTAAAACCCAATGTGCACAAAATTGCACATCTATAACTAATTCCAACTTTCCATTGAATAGTTAAACTGAATGGAGATAATTATTGAATAAGGGAGGTATACTTAAGCAATAATAATCTATTCTATAATGTAGTTGATTATCGTTTAGTGTACTATGTAACCTAGGCCACTGCACTTTGAAAATCATGATGCAAAGCCAGAGTTATGTATGAATAGGTCACTGCAGTTCACTAGTGTGTCTACTTCATCTTAAAACAAACCATGGTTTACCTTAAAGTATACATCTAGACAATGTTTTGCTTTATCTTTTCAATTCTACTTTCCTGAGCTCCCTCGTACCCCAACATTAAACACTCATTGTATCAAAACTTTAGGTCCATAATAGACAGAGGGAACTAACTATAACATTGTTGGTCTATGTCATCATGTAACCATGTCAGTTAATCAATGAATCAATCCTCTATTATAGCAGCAGACCAGAATAAAAACAATAGCAAAAATAAAAAACAAAGCAAAACAGAAAGAATATAGTGCAGTACTGTACAGAAAACAGCATGGGCAGATAGTCCAAGCCAATAGAAAGTAAGTAGATGGCTGCCTGCATGTACATTCAGGAAGAAGAGAACAGCTGGAAAATTTAGGAAAAACAGCCCAGGAGAACCATCTGCCACTTAAAGCAGCCATCTCCTCCTTCCTACTGGTAGAACTATTGTAGCTCTTGCTAGCCATATACTGTAAGCTGCAAGGTATACCTTCATTTTACAAAACTGGCAGGTTTCAACAGAATTGACTACAAAGCTATCATCTTTTCCTGATATCCTACTCTCTAAACCAATGAGTTATTTGTAAAAAGAATAAATTCAGGATGTAAATAAATAATAAATGTCTCCTACAGATTGATGTTAATTTTTAAGATTATCTGTGAGCCAGAAGTTAAAAGGCTTGGTTAAGCTATCATGGGTTATTGGATTCATTTCTTTCTTCCATTAAACCCAGTAAGGGAGACCTTCCCATAAACATGGTTCTAACAAAGCAATCTTGCTTTATCTCTTTTCTTTTGTTCTTCATATGTGGGGTTCCCCACTAAAAATGCAAGTCTACAGTTCTCAAAATGCATTGATGGGATTTGTGAAGACATTTAGAATACAACAAATTTACGGTGGGTAGACAGACACTAAGGAAAGGCTATATAAACTGCTTTCTGTCCAATTCTTTCATGCTACAAAGCCTTTCATACAAGTAAAAATCAAAATAAGTAAAAATTTATGAAATCATACATTTAGATTTGTCCTTTTTTCAAAGCAAAAAAATCTTAGGACATTGCAATATTTCCTCATAAACCTTACCTTTTGCAATAACTAAGTTTCGGTAATGATGCTGATAATCAATGTTAATTACACTTTTAACATCTTCCTTTCAAAACCTTCCAATGTTCATATGTAGATGTACCTACCAGAAATAGCCTACATAGAACCAAGAACTCTTAAAGGCAAGACATCATATTATGCCAAGAATGGGTAAAAACCATAGGTATTCTTTATTCCTTTGTGAGATTTTGAACAATTTTGCAAAAGGTTTATAATTATAGCCATCAAATGCCATTGCTACTGGAAATATCATTTCTATTCCTTTACCCTGAAGCTTTCTGTCTCCTTTTGTTCTGCACTACATTTTGTTGTGTTCAGTAGGTGCCTAAAGGGTTGATTTGCAACACCCTCTGTTATTTTTGTCAGATCCTGCTCAACAAGTAAAATATAGAATGATTTCTGCCTAGTATGCAGAGAAACTCACTGACATTGCAGTCTTTCCAGTTAGACTACTTGCCCAAATTCCATCATTAGGTCACTTTTCTTGCCTTTGAAAAGATCCTCTCAGACTCTCGGCCCTAAACCAGCACACTGCAGATGTGTTGGGCTTGCAAATCCTTGGAAAGGATTTCTGGGAGCCACAGTCTCAACATGCCTGCAAGTGTCAGCTTGGGAAAAGCTGTTGTTAAATATATTTTGTGACTGGTGAATTCTTAGAAATGCCCATTCCGAGTTCTATTGCGAGTGTTCTCACTACCATCTTTGCTGCACTCCTACTTTCCCTGAATCCAGACTCTTCTCCCTCCAGCTAGCCAATAGCGGAGCACTTCTATTGTTAGTCTTTTGGATTATAATGGATATGCAGCTCTGAATTGGGAAGACTATAAATGCGTACAGTCACTTAGATGAGAAATGTAATAAATAAATAAAAACAAAGGAGGAAAGAAAACATTATGAGGAAGAAAGGGTGCAGGACTGAACTTAGATTGACCCACCTCTAATGCACCAACGTTCCAACACCCTTGAATAAAAAGTGAGTGGGTCACAAACATCATAGCGTTTATGGACAGACATTTCTCCAAGATGCAATAAGGTCCCTGGCCTTGGATGGGGGGTTGGATAAGAAGACCTCTAAGGTCCCTTCCAGTCCTATGAGTCTATGCTCTTGTGTGCTTTTTTAGAAGCACACATTACTACCCTGTTTAAAAAGAAGTTGGAGTAGATTAATTGTTAAGGCCAAAGGCCGGGCCGGCTTCTATAACTATGAAAGCAGCTTCTGCAGAAGCAGGTGGGAACAGGAAGTCAGAAGATGTAGTGTATTTCCATGTAGGAAATGGCCCAAGAAAAACTAAAGAGTTCTTCATTTTCATTTCATATGTCTACTAGCATTAGCTACCGGCTGTTTTTCTTTTAAACCGGCATGTTTAAAATCGGTTTCGATGTCCAGAAATATTATCAGATCAGGACATGATCACTTCCTATTTTGTGCTTCTTCTGTTCTCCAGCGATGAGAAAATTGGAATAATAACAAAATAAATATTTGGGAACATTTAATATCATTGAACCACTAATGTGTCTGGTACCCTTCCTCTGGTCTCTAGCTATGGCCAGATCAGATGGCAAAGAGAAGTGCAAAATACAAGATATAAGATTTTATACCTCTTTGTTTCCAACACATTAATTAAAAAAAAAATCCTGAGACATGGATGCTTATCATATAATACTGTATGGTTTTCAGCTATATAGTATTTACTGGAAATTATGGACTAAGCTCCTAATCTCTAAAAGGCATCTGACTGGAGAATTATGTTGTGTCTTATCTTAAAGAGACATATTAATTCAATGTGTTTGAAATGAACAGGATTGCCATTTGTGATCTGCAAAGTTCCAGGTAACATTAAGCAGAAAATGCCAAGTCTTTGCTCCTACCTCGTAGTCTCCCAGATTTTCTGCAGCTTAGATATGGCTACTCTAGCAGAAATGCTATAAGAATCCCTGCTACAAGCAATTTGTGAATGCACAGAAACACCCTGAATCCTGAACGCACGTGAAGCATTTGCATTCATATCCAGCATTCAACAAAATGCTCTGATTTGTTTCCCCAAGCAGTACAAAAAAGGTCTAATTAAAACCCCCATGGATATCTTTAGAGTCTGCCATCTAGATCAACATGTGTATGTCTCACTTCTTCAATTCCAAACTCCTCTCTAGTTATGTCCCAGAAAATGACACAAACCACACACAAAAACCATTTGAGTTGTATGTTTATTTTGCCTGTGAAGGAGTATCATGCTCTGATATTATTTCTGGCAAGACTTTTTGTTTCCAGTCAGATTCTTGGCATGTCTTGAATTCAGATGTAAAACAAGTTGCATTTTTCCTGCACACCCATATCAGTTGTATCACAGATGGCATTGATCACCAAAGCCAAAAGGGGCTTAGCAAACCACTAATGCCAATTTTGACTAAACTTGCTTCACCTGGAAGGTGGAAAGAAACAGCTAGTGCTGTTTGCCTACATATTTGTAAAGAGGAGTGTTAAATCCATTGAAACTGAAAAGTAGGTCATTGTTGGATTTATCTACTATCATATGAAAGTATCACAGGATGTTTTCTCCCCCCCCCTCCCTCTGTGTGTTTGCGTGTGGTAGGTATTTGGGGTAGAGTGAAGCCACTTCAAATCTCACATCTATAGAGTGAATTCAATATCACTGAATCATTAGTTCTACCATAGCAATCTGTGAAGAAGACTGCAAGTTGCCAACTCATCTTACAGTTATGCTCTGGGCTGTGGCTGTGCATTCTATAAACTAGATTTTCATCAGATAACGCAGGAAGGCTCACCAATGCTCGGTCTCAGTGAATATCCTAAATACGGTAGTGTTCCAAATCCATATATTTGGAAGACTGGCAAAGGAAACAATAAATATAAAAAAGATGTGTGACACCAGTGGGATGGACTTGATAGATAGTAATAAATAATGTAATGCTATAATGCTGGTCGATGTGTTTGTTTTATTCTTTATTGCTTTCCTATCCAGCCTTTATCCCCACAACATCCCTGCAAGGCAAATTAAGCTGGTTCACCGAGTGAGTTTTGTGTCTGGGTGAAGGCAGGAACTTGGCAGGTGAAGAAAGTTTTTGTTTGTTTGCTTGTTCGTTTGTAATTGGGCAAGCTCTTTTCTGTTACAGAAGATCAGTGAAAAAGGGATAAATAGTGAGAGAAATCAAGGCATCCGTGCTTTTTGCCTGCTGCTCCATTAGAAATCTCAGGGCATATTGTGTTGTTGGTGTAATCTAGGCCTGCCTGGGCAATGAATGGTGGAAGTCAATTCCTTTGGCAGACTTGAGTTTGGGAAATACTCATCAGAGATGTTGCATGGCATGTCAGGAGAACGGAGGCAGAGGACATGCCTAAAGAGTGCAAGTCAGGAATAAATTTTGATTAGAGACTTCCAAATATTGCAGCTGGGGCCACATAGTCTGTAGACTTCAATTTCCATTTGTTTCCACATTGTTTCCTTGTGCTGAGTTTTTTGTTAGAGTATAATATGCAGTATCTAGTGTCTGTTTGTTGTATATTAGTCTATACAAACTATGTATATACTGTGTTGCTTTTCAGCCCATTTTAGACTGAAACCAAATAAAATGTGTTCATAACACACTGAATTCAATTGGTTTAGTGAGACATATCATTTCTGAAATTCCTATTGTCAAATTTGTGAGCACCATATGCATGTTGAATTACCTTAGGACTTGCCAGGAGCTGTGTCTCACCTGGCTTTTCAAATATTTTGATATATGTTTAAAGGCCATTAATGGGAAGTTGGAATGCTGCAAGACTAAAATCCAATCTCAACATTATCATTTCCAAAAATGCTTCTGGGTTCTTTAGGGGCGCCATAAGATTTTTTTTTTAGTATATAAAAATGTGGTTGGCTACATAAAATACTTGAGGGATGACAAGGAGGCCAGAGCCAATAGGAAGCCTCTTTTGCTAATTTATCTTCAGATAAATTCATGACTTGTGATTGGTAATGCCTAGGACTACCAACTCAAGGTTGCAGAAATATGAATAATCATCAGTAGATAGCAAAGAGATACATAAAAATATATATATTGGCACCATGCTACCATCTAGTAATCTTTTATAGCCATGAGCTGGTAGTTTTACCAACATGGCAGTCACTTTATGAATGAGCATGAAAAGCCAGTTGCTATGATATGATCTTCCCATTCCTGACAGAGATGAGGGTCTAACAAAACGTTAAAGGAGTATTCCTATTGGGCACTCTAAATATAACTAAAATATAAGTTTTCACTACAACCCTAGGCTTTCAATGTGGCAGACATTGAAGCAAACAGATTTCCTAATTAAGCCTGCTTTATGGAATACTTGCTTCCTACAAGAAGATTCCTCCGTGATAGATAGACAAGTATATAATAATGTAGAATATCTCTCTCAACATGAATATATAGCTTGGACAACAAATTTTGTAGACAGGTTATCTGTTCTGTGCTTTAGCTATGAATAGATTTGCACTTTATTCTTTACTATAGACAAACATGATTTACAATGAGGTTAGCTTTTGCAGGCAAAGAAAGGTATTGCATGAAATGGCTGTTGAAAACCGTGTGAACATAGCTGGGAAAGTCTCGGCTTGTACAGAGGTGCATTCTTCTGAATACCAGGGTGGGGTCTCCCACTCTCCCTCTGGCTTTTACTCATTCAGTCATAAACTGGTTTTTCTAGTCCTTTTTTTTTTTAAAGCAAGTTTTCATCACTGGTGTTGATCAGCAGTGCACTTTGGGGAGGAGCTTTCCAGATTCCGCTTTTAACAATGTGCACACCTTCTCAACCTTTCCTGTCAGATCATCTCAACAGGAGCAGAGGCAGAAGCAGCACCAGCACACTCACGCCTCCCATCAAGACCCTTCCCGATATCAGCAACAGGGAGTTTCCCAGGATAACGCCGAGATGTTCAAAGGGGTGGGCAAAGGCTCGCCAAGCGGGAACGTCCCAAACAAAGGGTCCCCAACCAAGCAGTTCAAGTAAGTTGCTGATTCTGACAATTTTCTTTTCGCAGAATTGAATAAGATCTGGTGTTAATATAGTAAACCTAAAGGGAGAACAGTTGCCCACATGTATCTTTAAAAAAAAAACTTAAATAATGTAAAGGCTAAGGATCCAGGCTTCTGTCTACTTGTGGGGCATAACCCCACTGAATTCAGTGGGATTTATTTACGAAGAGGTATACATGGTAAGGTACTCATCAAGATGCTAAGGAAAATCGTTTTTCCTGTTTAATAAAAGCAGTCCCGGTTCCTTCCTAGTTGCTTAAATAGATGGCAAGGAACAAGTGAAAGTATGATTTGCCTAACAGGATACTTGAAAACTAAAATCTGTTTTTTGTCCCTCGTGCAAGTAGGCCAAAGTTGAACAAGAATTCTCTTTCTCTCATATCCCCCCATCAACTTTTCCCAATCCAGTATCCATGCTGGATGGAAATTCTAGGACTTGTAGTTTAATATGCCTGAGGGGCTTTAAGACTGAACAAACTTATAGCTTTTTTTTCTTTTTCCCATAGAGAAACTTGTATATCAGACAAGATCTCTAAAACGAGGAAATCTTAAAAGAGGTACTATGTAACAATGATTGTCCCATGTACTGGAAGAAAATGCCTACAATGGACATAACACTAGTTCTATTTTAAAGAGGTTTCCAGACTCCTTATTGTTTGAAATTATATTGATTATATTTATTTAATGGTCAGACTTTTTTTTAAAGGATGTTCATATAGACAGCATGGATTTGGCATTTCAAATACAAGCACCCTCTTTTCTATTTTCCATTAGTTTGATTCCTACCACTATTTTGTACTAGATATACAGTACACTTTGAAAATATAATCCATCAATCAGGTACCCTCTTTTGGCCATCAGCTAGATTTGGCTGCCTTTTTTTGTATAGGAATCTCATATTCCAAAAATCATATTGGGACCTATCTGTGGAATGTTGTATTGTCCTTTTGCTGGCATTGCTACAACTTTAAGAAGCATGTAATTCTTTTTGCATCATACTAACAGAATAATTAGCTGAAAAAGTGAGGAAAATATATTATCAGAGGGGTATTCATTTGTTAATTCCTCACTTTTCCTTTGGGAGTTCAACTCTTCCTATTTCTCCCATTCCCAAAAATAACCTTGTGATGTTGGCTGGGCCAAGAGAGAATGAATGAGTCAAAGTCACTCAAGATAGTAAATAGTTGGATGTCAATTAATTGTTTTTTTTTCTCTACCCAATTGTTCTCTCCATTTTGTCCCTGGTCTAGTCTGGTGAAAGGTGGTAACTTTATCAGGAACTTAATTAGTCTCCAGAAGAAAATTTCATAATGCTACAAGTCTGATAAAAAGTAGAACCTACCAAATTTAATAATCTTTGATCTTAGATAAATGCATAAGTAACGTTGCACTTTGTGCCTACTGCTTCTGTATTTAGATAGATGATGTACTTGAGGCTAAAATGTTGTGCAATATCCAGCCTGCCATTTCATAAACAGTACACACAGTTGATAAAGTATATTATAATTAGCATTAGAATGATTAATTCTCATATTTTTAAAGCAAAAAAATTATGAGTGTTGCAAAGGAAACAGCCAACAGCCAGGAAGTGATTCAGCAATAGATTAAATTCTGGAACAGGTGAAGTTTAATGTAAAAATCTGGTTTTGCTTTATTTTCTGAAATGTTGAGAGGAATGGGTATGCTCAATTTCCTGAGTTCTATTTACTTTTTGAGAAGGAAAAATTTATTACTGTTAGAAAGCTTGTCTGCTGAAGATCTCAGATGGAGCTGTGCTCATGGAAAGATGTGCTGTGTAATGTTGCTTGCTTGTATAGTGAATACAGCTGCAAACATTGTATCCATCACAGATATCAATTCTCAGATATCAGTTATCACAGATATCAATTCTCAGATATCAGTTATTACAGAGATCAATTCTCCATGCTATGGTCAGGATTTTTGTTTTTGTTTTTTTGTTCTGGTTTTTTTTTCTATTTATTTACGTTCTTAACTACTTTACACTTTTCAAAATGTATGCCTCCCCTGAATTTTTAGATCCCTCCATCTTGTTGAAAGGTGGAGTCACTTTGACACAACAGAAGGAGCAGCACTTACAGAAATGTCTTTCCTATTATTATGAAATCTTAGACTAGCAACAAAATATTGCAGTGATTAGATTGTTGCTCGATTCCATCAGCCATGCAGTCTTCTAGGAGATTCTTTTCCTTGTTCCTTCCGCTCCAGTTTTTTATCTCTTCTCCCAACCAACTGAATGTTCAATCCTGGATGCCTATATTAGGAATTCATTCCTCAGATGTTTGTCTTTTTACAATTTTCTCATCCATCTGAATTTTACTTGTTTTCTTTGGAAGTTTAGGAGGAGCAAGAGAAAATGGTGGAAATACCTTGGTTAAAAAGGAAAACATTGACTGCAGTCTTTCCATTCATTGCCAGCATCTATTTTGCCTTTTTATTATACTGCCTAATGATGGATTTGCTGAATATATTTTTAAGCCTAAGAATACCATGGGCTAGTGAAAAGCCTAAAGAAAAGGTTTCTATTCAAATGACAACTGAAAAGAGAGAGAATTCATTAGGTTTTACTCAAAGGTAGCAGAACTCAAATACAATCTTGGCTACAAGATTTTACTTTACTTCTCAAATTTTACAATCAAATTTCTTGATTTTATGGTATAATATCAGTTGCATTTTGTCTGGTAGTTTATCCAGAGCATTATGAAGAAAGTGATTGTTTGTTTAGCTGACTTTCTTGAAGCTTATCCTGAAGCAAATTGCAGGTGTAATATTGTTTATTTATTTTTCTAGATTATACCTCATTTATGTAATAAATATGCAATATGAAGTATGTAGCTGAAGCGGATGTACAAAGTTAGTACTTTGTCAGAACTAAAAATTTCTCAGCTATGAGAGTTCTTGAATGTAAATTATGTGGGGCTGTTTCATTGCATAATCCTTATGCAGCATTCTTATATATACTTCTGAGAATTAGTCCTATAGAGCATTAACATGGTACTGTTGACTTCTCAGGGGAAAATATACAGGGGATAAAGAAATCCATGGTGATGTTATAAAACCCATCCATCTGAACTAGAAATGTTTCAAGAATTCCACTGATTTGCAGTATATATGTTTGTAATAAACAATGAAAAGAATCTGGTTTGCAACCCTGACTGATGTATGCATGTGGGTAATGGTGTGCACTTCAATGTGCACAATAACTCTGTGGTAAATGCTTTCAACTAGGAGAGAGTTCTACCGTATTGATGGAGGAAGCTGTCTTGTACTTACTGACACTATGGCTATATTCCCCATTCATGTTAATCATACTTGGTTCTGTTTAGTGCACGATGTGAATGCAGTAATTGTGGCTTTTAAATCATTATTTATTTTATTGTCAAAACCCAAGTCAATTAAGAAGCAGCTGTCCAGGATTTTAATCTGCGAGGAATACTTTTACTAATGATGCTAAGTAGTAAGATTCCATTTTTTTTAACATGTAAAGCATATTCTATTCTAAACCAAAATACAATGGTCAGTCCTCAAGAACAGTGATGATAAATTTTATTCCAGTTTCCTTTATGGGCTGTCCTTAAGATCCGGGCTTTCTGATAAAGATCAGCAATGTGGATTTGTTTTGATAGTTTTCTCTGGTAATTTCAGTAAACATGACTCGGATTCTAGAAAGGTGTAGCATTGTGATATGCTACGATGTAAAGAAACACCTCTGAAAATGTAGAATATCTACTGTATATTAACCTGACAATATATTCTTCCTACTTTACATCTAGAACATCTATTGTTGGATACATATGGCTGAGTCTGTGTATTCTAAATCTGTTATTTGTTCTTTTGTGTTGTCAATTGGTTTTTCTTCACCAAAACAAAAGGCAAATAACATGGGTGGTGTGGATCCGTGTTTCACAACCTCAGCAACTATAAGATGCATGGACTTCAACTCCCAGCATGCTGGCTGGGGAATTCTGGGATTTGACATCCATGCATCTTAAAGTTGCTAACGTTGAGAAACACCAGTTTACAATAACTGGGTTTGCCTTCCAAAAACTCCCCTCAAATGTAAGGATATTCCCAGCATATTCAGTGGGCTTTAGTCTTGGGAAAGTGTGGTTTAGATTTTTGGAACCAAGATTTCATCTACTTTTCCAGATTTTGCTTTTGATACAAATAACTTTTGTAGCTTCCGAATCCATTGTAATTCAATATAAATCCATCCATGTTATCCTTGTTTTGTAGTCTATGTAACATGGCTGGGCAGTGCTCTGAATGTATGCACAATGTTTTTATTTATTATGCTTGCCTGCTTGTCATGCAGCTCAGGGTGATGAACAAAACAGCCAAGACAGCAAATAAGCTAAAAAATGTAACTAAAAACATTTCATGCCGAGGGCAGTTTAGGCATTCAAACACTTAAGATGGGCTTTTGATTCAGTGCCTCAAGGATGAGCTGGATCTTCAAGGCTTTTTAAAAGGCAGGCAGGGTCAAAGCCATCCAGGGGGAATACTGTTCCGAATAGTGGCAGAAGAGGCACATCAGCTTGTCCAACAAGATAGAACTGTACTTGAATGATGGAACCTGGAGAAGGTCAATTCAGTCAGGTCTTACTGGACGGGCAGAAGAAATAGGAGACCTATGCTATGAAGAACTTTGTAGCAATAGCAATAGCACTTAGACTTATATACCGCTTCACAGTGCTTTACAGCCCTCTCTAAGTGGTTTTACAGAGTCAGCATATTGCC
>JANHJO010004709.1:50726-62556 GCA_032468235.1 Pseudoxyrhopus heterurus | reverse complement strand
TATCTATCTATCTATCTATCTATCTATCTATCTATCTATCTATCTATCTATCTATCTATCTATCTATCACTGGTATCATCTATCTATTTATCATTTATTACTCCAGGCCCATCAGGAAGCCCTGAAGACTGAATGGCAAAATTTTCTCAACTTGTGTATTTGTCAGGAGCACCATCTGAAGAGCATAGAGAATTACAGAAAGGTAAATGGACTTGATGCAAAAGAAGAAAATCGAATGCAGCTTATTTTTCGATTTCTCAATATCTTTCCTAGAATCCAGTATTCAGAAATGGACACAGTATTCTAGGTATGGTCTGATTAATACAGAAGAGAGGAGCATTGTAACCTCTCTTGAGCTTGACGTGTTTCTTCCTTTGAATTTCCTTTTTTACAGCTGAATCACACTGCTGACTCATGTTCAGCTTGTGATCCATCCAGATACCCAGATTATTCTTGTACGAGTTACTGCCCAATATGGTATCCTCCATCATATAATGCTATTATTTCTACCCAAAATAAGGTCCAAATTGCACGTATTTGCAATTTGAAATTCACCTTTTTTTGTTTTCTACTTACTATTCAAGCTTGTCAAGATCCTCATAAATATTAATACCTGTAATATATTTGCTATTTCCTCTTTGTGTTATCTGCATTCTAATCCCTTACTTCTGTCATTTATAAACGTATTGAAAAATACAGGGCCTAGAACAGAATTCTGCAATATGCTACTTAGTACAGCCGCTAAGGTTTGCTCAGTGGATACTACTGTTCCAAGCCGCTTTTTGTATGATGCCAACATTTTGCATCAGATCTCAAAGGAGACTTTGTGAAGGGTTTGCTGAAGTCACAGTATACTTTCCATCATTTTCACATGGTCATCTAAACTTATCAACCTCAGACAACCTCTCCAGAAGAGCATGCCAAAGAATGATACTGAGATGTGACACTAAAAATCAAAATGTTTCACTCTCCCTTTTTTCTTTCTCAGTTCCTCCCAAAAAGCAAATTCAGTTTAAATACTAAACTCCAATTGAATTGGGTTTGTAACTCATTTAAAACCAAAATGAACATATATGCAAAATAACAAACATGCAACATTGGATTCTTGGAATTGCTAGGACTGATTTAATGGTACATATATCAGACATCTAGTTATGCAATGTAAATAAAATTAGATAATTCCAGCAGGGATCTGATATCCTGGAGATTATTGGTTTGCTATAATGAGACAAAATGTCTCTGTCCCTGCGAGATGAACCAGTCTTCATAACTAAAGAAGTACTTCTTGATCAATCTGTTTTTCTGTATTTTTTTGTTTCTTCTCTCTTTAGTTCTATGATGATGTTGATGATATGAGCCACTTTTTAAACAAGCTGAACAATGATCTTGATAACAAATACAGCAAGTTCAATAAAAACAGTCCGGGAATAGTGTCTGACTTAATGTGCCATCTGGAGGTGAGAACCCAAGGGAAAACTGAAAGATATCAAGCTCTCATCTTAATAACCTAGAATAAATAATGATTTTGCTAAACTACTATGGCGACCAAACTTGTTTATTATTTATGGCTTCATCTAAGTTCAGTTAAGTGTAGCTCTGCAGGACCAGGAATTATTAACCAAACAGACCCAAAGGAAGGAAAAGGTGGCAGCAAGAAAAACTGTATCCTGTTCAGTGGTTGCGGCTGGATTTGCAACCCAAAATAATAAGTTAAACATGAGCCAGCAATGTGCTATTGCTGCTGAAAAGACAATTGAAATGCAATAGGATAGGATAGGATAGGATAGGATAGGATAGGATAGGATAGGATAGGATAGGATAGGATAGGAGCAGGAAAGGACCTTGGAGGTCTTCTAGTCCAGCCCCCTGCTCAAACAGGAGAACCTATACCACTTCAGATAAGTGACTGTCCAGTCTCTTATGGAATGGAATGGAATGGAATGGAATGGAATGGAATGGAATGGAATGGAATGGAATGGAATGGAATGGAAGAGCACTTTCACTTGAACTGGTTTGCCCAGTCCTAACCATTCTAACATGATATAGAATTATATATAAATTGCGATAGGCCCTTCATATCTTCACAGCCACATATAAGATAGAAATAGGAATAATATGTATCTCCCATGCATTCTTTTGAATATGGGAATATGCTTTAAGTAATTAACCCATAAATATTCTCAACATCAGGATTGGTCCTTTTATTGCTTCAACATATATCAAAGATAATATAACTGGTGTTTCACCAAACCAAACCCATATTCCCTGGCCAGTAAGTCAGCCCTTCATAGAACATAGACTGAAGGTGCTGAAAGGACCTCAGAGGTCTTCTAGCCCAACCTCCTGCTCAAGGCTTGCAGAATAAATGGCATGCTCTATAAAAGTGTTTTTTTCTATATATAAACTGTGGCTGTTGAATTATATTCCACGGCTAAACCTCATAACAGGGATTTTTCATAGTGGCAGCCATCTTTTGATTTTCAAAAATAATGTAAAGTATTTTCCCATTACTGGAGAAAAATAACTCTGGCTGCATAGTTTTTCTCAGATACATACCAGCTTCAATTTTTTTTTCACTTTTCTTTCTTTTTTAGAATGATGAGAAAACTGTGAAACAAGCTGAAAAGACCATTGCAGAACTAAAACGAAGGAGTAAAGAGATTAGTCCTTTGAAACTGCGAAGAATCCAGTGTTCCCAACCAATTATAATAGATGCCATTTGCGATTGGGATTTGGGTGAGGTATGAAACATTTTATAATGGGTGATAGAAATTGTTCCATCTGCTGTTCTGCTTTGCTAATACGTATCTCGCTGTGTTTTTCAATTCTTGCTTATGTCACTTCATGGTGTGCTTCTTAAGAACAGAAGGGAAAGGAGCTGTGAAATACTCTAAAAAGGATACAGTATGGTGTGAAATCACAGCATAATGACCTGTCCCTCTGCAAAATATTTCTCTAATACAGTAATGACATTCATTTTACATTTTCCATACACTGATAAAGTTATCCAATGGGTTACAAAACCGACCATGTAGATTTTCTGGTGGGTTGTTTGTTTGTTTGTTTGTTTGTGTGTGTGTGTGTGTGTGTGTGTGTGTGTGTTTCACAGAACAAACTCTTAAATCCTCATTAACTAATTAATCTCAGGTTTATTATATAGAGTAGAACATGGAAACTTGGAAGACTTCAGAACAGGGCTGTCAAACTCGCGGCCCAGAGGCCGGATGCGTCATGTGCTGGCCATGCCCACACCCAGTTTAGCAAAGGGGGGAAAAGTCGTGATACATCATGTGATGCTGCCGTGATGACACAAATTTGACACCCCTGCCTTAGAAACTTTGATTTCTTGCACTGAGATAGACTCCTCTAGGTCAGGGGTGCCCAACCCCAGGTCATCCGTGAAGCGGCACCAGTCCGTGACATGCCAGAAACTGGGCCACAAACAAGTGAAGACCCATCTACAGGATGCAGACGGCATGAAAAAACCACACCCCGTCCAGTCCGCGGAAAAATCTCTCTCCATGGAACCGATCCCTGGTGCCCAAAAGGTTGGGGGCCACTGTTCTAGGTCCTGAAATATCTCATAATATAACAATACAGATATACAGTAGTGTGCTACAACAGCAAACAGACATGAGAGCACAAAATATTTGTCTTCTAAGAATACTTAAATAGCTCTCCCCCACCCCCATTCCTGTGATCAAGAGAACAATGCTCTGAAAAAAAGTTGAATTTGTACTGCTGCAAAAGTTGAAATCCATCAGAAACCAAAATATTTTTTTTTCTACCTTCATTCTTCTAGGTACAACTTGAAAGAGGTGAAAAGTATACTTTGAACAATAATAGCAACCAGGAAAACTGGGTGATGCAGAATGCCAAAGAAGAGAGTAAGATAGCACCTGCTGTTTGTTTCTCCATTCCGCCTCCAGACTTAGAGGCCATAGACAGAGTTAATAGGTTAGTACAAAGCTTCTTTGCTCTTTTTCCTGCAAATATGTAGCTAGTATTGCTGTTATTATTATAACTCCATCTTTCAGGATAATGATCTTCCAATACTTATAATGATCTTCCAATACTTATAAAGAAGCTTCTTTCTTGCATCTTTTTCCTGCCCACTCATTAATTAAAAAAATAAATAAAATAAAAGATATCCAACAGAATCAAATATTGCTGGTAAATGCAGATATTAAGCCTTCATTCGGGATTTTACCTTGGATATAGAATGGGAGTTGGGATTAAAACAAAAACAAAAATTGGAGATGGAACTGAGTTAGAATATTCCCATCATAGCATTTTGTTTCATGACATATTAACTCTGTAATAATATGCACCCTGAAATATAACCTTGGGCATTTTGCACATGTATAATTTTTTAAATGAAAAAAAAAACCTGTTTTTTTCTCTTTCCTGTTTTCTAAGCATATAAGTATAAAAATATTCAAGTAGCAATTAGTGGCTGATGGGAGGGGGGGAAGGTAGGGGAGAAAGTGAAGGATGTTACCAAAGTGGCCTTTTAATATATTTTTTTAATTGTCTAGGTTGCTTTTACTATTTCTTTTTGAAACTCACTGCAATTTTGCCTTATTCCATTATTATTATTTCCATTATTCATTTCATGTTTAGTGTTAGATGGATGTCAGAAGGTAAAAAAAAAAGATAGTATCATAATCCTAGATAATAAAGCTAAGCATTGTAAAACTGACTACTGTAGTAAGGATTAAGATCAGGTAGGCGCATAAACTTCTGTCCAATCATCTTGATAACTCACAATTTAGCAAACACAGAAGGAAGAGAAGGCATCTCAATTTCTGCTTCCTCCCATCCTGCCGAAGGATTAGTAGTCAATAAAGTATGGCTACCAAGGCAAGTAATCTGACAGACTCTGTCCTCTATACCTGCAACCATTCCCACCAGTCAACCCTGTAATATTCCCTGTAATAGGGAATTTGATATACTTTACTCAAAAACAGATGGAAATCATAATCACCCAGAAACACCCTGAGGAATAAAAGCAGTGAGGTGGCAGAAAAACCCAAAACCCCAGAATACAGGTAGTTCTCAGCTTACAATCATTCATTTAATGACCATTCAAGATTACAACACACTCCCAAAGGTACTTTTTTTCAAGAGGCAGCTGGACTTTCTGGTTTTTCTTTGAAGACATTTTGCTTCTCAACCAAAAAGCACCTTTGAGACAACCATGACCTGGATAACTGAGAATCTCCATAGACCAATGGTGGCAAAACTTTTCGGCACTGAGTGCCGAAATGGGAGTATGCGTGCACGCCAGAAACCAGAAGAGCAGGATCACAAGGCGAACCAGCCACCTGGTCTTCCGGTTTTTAATGTGCATGCGTGCTCAAAGACCAACTGGCCGGCGTGCATGTGCGCGCCAGAACCTGGAAGAGCAATGGGCAACGGCTGGCATGCCCAGAGAGATGGCTCTGCATGCCACTTCCAGCACGCATGCCATAGGTTCACCATCAAAGCCAGGGACAATTACAACACACTGAAAAAAAAAAGTAATTTACAATCAATCCTTGCTTTTACAACTGTTGCGGCATCCTCAGGATCGCATGATCAAAATTCAGGTGCTCGGCAACTGGCATGTATTTACGACTGTTGCAGTATCCCAGGGTCATGTGATTGCCATTTACAACTTTCCTAAGGGGTTTCCAAGAAATAAAGTCAACAGGGGAAGCCAGATTCTCTTAATTATTGCAGTGATTTGCTTAATGGCCATAGCAAAAAAGGTCATAAAATCAGGCATGACTCACTTTAACAACCCCATGGCTTAGCGATGGAAGTTCCAATCCCAAATGCGATTGCAAGTCGAGGAGTACTTCTATTGCGTAAAAGTAATGTCACAATGACATGATAAGAGTGTTGTGTGCTTTATGCTTGAATTAAGATAAGTGCTGGTGTAATTTGGCAAAGCAAAAGACAATATTGTTTGTTTATAAATGCTTCTGGAATAGCATGGGAAGAATCTATAAAAAAGCATTTCTTACAGTGTTCATCAACGTATAACTAGGCCTCTGTCATATATAGTATGCTAAGATGTTGCACTTCCAATTATGGATCTAATCCACATACTTCATTCATGGGATGAAAATAGATTCTGTTTATTCTTAAATTAATCTATAATTAGAACCTCTGATTCTGTAGCTTTTCTAACAAGTACCTCCTGTACGTAAGTACTGTAGGAATTCTCTGTGCTATGAACACTCTTGATCCCTTTGTTGTACTTAGGCTAGAAGGTGAGCTGAACACAATAAAACAAAGGAGAGCTTCCATCCAGACCACCCTAAGAAGCAGCAGCAAGGAATCAGTGAAACCCACCCATCAAGGTCTGTCAATATCTTAACTGGTTTCTGTTAAGTGTGTAATCGGAATGCTAATGTACTCAGGTGTTGCCCCAAAGACCTCAACCTGACCAGACCATGTGATGATACGCTTCTTATAAGATCACTACTGGAGCAAAAATTCAGAATCTCAGACTTCCCATGGAAGGATTATTTTTTAAACTGGAGGTGAACATGAAAGAGTTTAGACACAGCAGTTATCCTGATGATTATTATGTATGTGAATGAGAAATTCTCCTTAATGTAGATGTTTTATTTAATTTGGACCATACCTTAGGAATGCCAATGTTATTTGTCATTCTAGCCACAATCAAAACCTTCACTGCAGTTCAGGATGACTCTGAAGCTGACCATTTGCTCCATAAGCTGAATAAAATTGATAATGATCTGGGGCAAATTAAGATGGACATTTTTAACCGCACAAGGTCTCCGCTAAATCACAGTGACCCTATAGAAGATGTTACTCAACGGATCAAACATCAGGAGGCAAGTACCGAAGGAGTTTGACTGCTTCCTTGTCTGTGATAGCTGATATTCTCATATTTGGCTAAATACTACCCAAAGCTAAAATATTTATATAGTGCACATGTCAAAAAAGAATGTAGTGCATTTACTGGTGGTGTAAAAACAAGCAAGAATGAATGCTCACTGACATACTTGAGTAATAAAGAACACAGAGAGGCCTTATAGTCCAATATTTGTAGTTGTCTGATTAAGATTAGATTCACATTCTATCAACTCCCCTACTATTTTGTAGAAGGGATCTTTTCCTGTCTTTTCCTGTTTTTGAATGTTTTAATCAAATGTGTGACTAGCTATACTGTTCATCAGTATCTGTAAATATTCTTTTATAGAAAATATTTGCCTTAAACTCTCTTGAATGTGAGCAGGAGCCTATTTCCACTAACTTGGAAAAGTCAAAAGAAGTATAAAAGAAATACAAAAATCAGCATAGATTATCCAGTACTAGAGGGACACACAAAACAGAGAATACATTTTATTTTGTCTTAAATTGGGAATAAACTACTGTATTATGGAATAGTCTGTTGGATTATTTTGGATCAGCTACCATTTTGAAAAACAAAATCCAGAATATACTGATTGTTCCAGGTTTCAGACAAAACAAAATATGGAGGCATCCAGGATAGATATTATAGGATAAGACAAGGTTGGTGCATATCATCCCCTCAACTCCATCATCCTGCCATACATATAATCATTGCAGTCCATTCAATTGAACTGATTGTTTCTTTTAAAAAAAATTCTTCATTTTTATCAGGGAACAAACAGGAGAATTCAGATTATAGGAACAGAAAAAGAAGCTGTTCAGAAAGCAAGTGAGACCTATCTTTCAAAAAAGCCTGCTGGCACCTCTGCCTCTCAGATTCCTGTGATGCTCAACAACATCAAGAATAAATACAATGATGTTAAAGTACTCTCCAGGTTATATGATGAAAAGTAAGTAACACCCACAGTATCTTTTGGCCAAGAATCTTTAGCGGTAAAGAAGCAGCATTCTGCAAAATGTTTCTGTAAATTCTTACGTATTACAAGTTGAAAGATATAGGGGGGCGAACTTTTTTGTTTTATTGTGCTACTGATGAAAACAGTCTTAGAGCGAAATTGTCTCCCACTCCTCAGAGCCAAAGCAAGTATAAACTTGGAAACTCAGATAGAAAATGTGGACAGGATCATCAGCACCATTGAGGCCAAGCTATCTCATGATGGTACCATTCCAGCTTCACCTAATGCTTTGCAAGATCGTGCTAATGAACTCCAGGTAAGAATTGTCTGAAGTCATGGATACCCTAGGTGATAATGCTCATCCATCCAACCATCCAATCTCACACATTACACTATAGAGTTGATCAACTAAAAGCTCAAACAAAGCTCAAACCATTAAGATAAACTTATTTGTTTGCTTGCTTGTTTGTTTTTCACATTTTTGAACCACCCATCTCCAACAGAGAGGGACTCTGGATGGTATACAATAAGACTATCAAGAAGAACATATTAGATATGCCACCTTAAGCTTCCGGAGGAAAGATGGGATAGAAATGGTTTTGTTCAATTTATATGACTGCCCACTCATCAGTGAATAAAATGTAGTTAATGTTATTATTGCCCAGCCTTATTGTTAACTATTTAGTTATGTTCAAAATTAAAATTCTGTATTTATGTTTAAAGGATATTTAGAGCTCCCGTAGTCCTCAGATTGTGCTCTTTGGCCATAATATATAGGTCACATACATTCATGAATGATTAAAATAGTATACTGGTTGAGTTTATTTGCACTAAAGCTCTTGTGGGAAAGATTTCTTGATTTGCCAATAAGAAAAACCAGACACAGGCAGAGGCATTATGCTTGGAGACATTCCCACTGATGCCCTGCAATCTCCTTCACACATCTTTTTTTTAAAAAAAAAAGAGATTTAATTACATTAATACTATATAAAAAGAATAGAATTGCGAAATGGAGATACTGCAAAGAACTGTGCCCTCACATTTTTTATTTACAGATATACATTTGGCGCCCAGGAAAATCCCAAAGGACTTTTTGGCTGCAGTGTGCATTACAGTTCAGAAAAAAAATTAGTTGCCTTCACAAACAAAGATGCATCTAGAGGGGAGAAGGAAGAAACAGCCTTGCCAATCATCTTCCAATAAATGGCTGTTTTATGAGCAGCATAACTACCATCATTTATGAAAGACAAGCTCTCTCCCCCACTTGACAGTCACTTAATGAGAACATCATGCATGATGTGCTGTCAATATTCTAAATATGTCCTTGGCTCAAAAAAACACATTATTCCTGAGGCGAGGTTCCAGCAGCCTAATTATAAAACAAGGAAAATTATTATCTTCTCCACAGAGCCTCTTCCCTATCTCTTTCTGCATTTCATTTCTTAATTCTTCCCGCAGCCTTAGCCACTTTTCTATGCTGTTTCTCCCCACCAACTGAATATACCGCTCTTTTCTTTTCTTAAAATCCAGTTATTTGTCTATGTTCTTTCCCCTAATAAACCGATTGAAAGGGAAAGCAGGCATACTTTTGAAGATCAGATGATTTGAGTAAACAGTTGCACAAATATGTATTTATGCCATTTGTAAGTTTCCATGACACCCATATCTTTTCCCTTTTTTAGAAACTGAAGCGTGATTTAGTGAAACAGGAGAACTGCCTGCTCAAGTTAAACCGAAGCCTTAAGGACGCAGAGCACAGCTGCAGTGCCGTGCAGAACAATTTTCAAGAATACTGTCCAGATCTGCCCAGGCAGAAAAAGGAAGTACAGCTCATTAATGATCGGTATCATATTGTTGCTGACCAGCTGGATCAACGGTGAGAAACCCCGCTGAACTCTAGTGGTGGAAATGATTAGTACGAATAGTGATCATTTCATAATTCGCTTTTGTGATACAACGTATCTAAAGGTCAAACATGGGACTGGGTTTTCCAGAACAGTGGCCCTCACCTTTTGGGCACCAGGGATCATTCCATGGAGAGAGGTTTTTCTGTGGATCGGAGCGGGCATGGTCTCGCATGCTGCCTGCATCCTATAGATAGGGCTTCGCTTGTTTGCGCATCATGGTTTCTGGCATGCTGTGGCCTGGTGTCGGTCCACGGACCAGTGGTTGGGGACTCTGTTCCAGAATCTTCTTTTCCTCCAAGACCTCAATCAGCAAAAGGAAACCATATTATATAGCCAAATATTTCCCCCTTTCTGGAGCGGAAGAAAAATGTATATGGCTAGCAATAGGCAACACATTTGGTTTTCGGTCTCTCCCATCTTTTCAGTCACCTGTACACTATTAGGAAGGGATTTGTCTGTTGTGCTACATAATATAGTGGCCATGCAAGTTGAAAATGTTGCTTTTGTAAGATAAGTAGAAGGTCTTAGCACTAGAGCACTGACAGTTTTTATGAATTCCTTTTTCATATTCTCAGGGGATTTCAAAGCTGCATAGGAATTTTTTGCAGTTTTTGCTCTTTCTTGGATATTTATACACTGCAAATCATGAGCACTGTTCATTGCCATTAATAATTTAAAATTGAGTTATATACTTGACAAGAAGTAATGGATGGAAACTAATCAAGGAGAGAAGCAACCTAGAACTAAGGAGAAATTTCCTGACAGTGAGGACAATTAACCAGTGGAACAGCTTGCCTCCAGAAATTATGGGTGCTCCAACACTGGAAGTGTTTAAGAAAAAATTGGACAACCATTTGTCTGAAATGGTATAGGGCTTCCTGCTTGATCAGGGAGTTGGACTAGAAGACTCCAAGGTTCCTTCCAACTCTGTTATTCTGTTAAGAGATTCCCAATAGGGGAATTGACATAGAAATGTCAACTAATTATTTTAAAAAATCCATTTATAAAGCCTTTCTCCATGTATTGTAAAGGCTGAGTTGATGAGTCTCCCACCTTTACTTTTCTGACTATTTCTAAACTTTATTCTTTGTAAGATGTTTTCTTGAAGTCATCCAAAGAAGTTTGCTACTTAATCTCAGCCATCTTGCTGTGCAGGGAGAAGACACTTTGGGATACCAGCCTCATTTACCAGCAGTTCCAAAACGCCAATGAGAATCTGATATTCTGGCTCAACAATCTCCCGAAGCACAAGGTCAAGACCACAGATGGACCGAGCCAGATTAACTACAAGCTCGAGGGCCAGAAGGTATGGGAGCACTGCCCTATGTTCAAACTAAAGGATGGAAGGCACATTGCCACTAGGCATCTTTCCCGCAGGAACTGATGACAGAGAGATATGCCTGCATGTAACATTCACACATGCTTGTTCTTTACTCAGTGACTGCAACAGTAAACGGCAATGTACAATGTCTGAAAAATTCATAAGTGCAGTTACAATATATATTGCTCATAAAGCAATAATCATAGAATTAATGCTTGCAAAAATCCAATATTCATCTAACATTGTGCAGGAACTTATCCTAACTCCCTGTCTCTACTTCTCCTACAGAGGCTGGCAGATGAAATCCAGAGTAAAGAGTCTGACAAAAATTCAGTGATCAACTTGTCCCGGAATGTGCAGTCTATTCTCAATGTAGGTCTGCATGGTTCTACAGTTTCCATTTCCAATTAGCAAACCTACCTATCCTTCCTCCTCCAATTATATGACTGGTTTGTATTTATTTAAAAAACAGGATTATGAACTTCAGGCAGGAAAATATCGATCAGCTCTGGATCCTACTTTGGCTGCTTCATCTGCCAAGCGTCTCCGGGTGACTCCACTCCAAGAGAGCATTCAGGCTCAGGTGAGTGACTAAGCCCAAAGCCTGGATTTACTTATAAAAAAATATGCTCTTCCTAAATTGCTACTTCATGCTCAGGAAGCAGTTTTCATAGTATCAAAGAAGCACAAGTCCTTTATGTTGTTGTTGTTGTTAGTTGCGAAGTCGTGTCCGACCCATCGCGACCCCATGGACAACGTTCCTCCAGGCCTTC
>JANHJO010004709.1:26770-38826 GCA_032468235.1 Pseudoxyrhopus heterurus | reverse complement strand
CAACAATCTGGGTACTCATTTTACCGACCTCAGAAGGATGGAAGGCTGAGTTGACCTTGAGCCTGGTGGGATTCGAAGTGCTAAATTGCAGGCAGCTGGGAGCTGAATACTTAATTACCAAGTACAGTGTTACTTAACCTGCTGTGCCACCAAGGCCCATTTTTCTTGGCAGCAAAGTGCTTTGCTATATTCTTCTTTTAAGACTTTTTTTTTCTTTGCAGTCTAATCTATAGGTCAGTATTTCATAGTGGTTTCCCATCTTAAGTACTAACTAGTTCTGACCCTACTTAGCCTTTTGAAATTAGCCATACATGGCTAGGTATTGCCACTTACCTGGGCAACAGGGCTAGAATCTAGTTTTAAAATGATAACTAGATACTGTGCTATGAAGTTTCCACTTCTTTGTTATGGTATACAGTAGTTCACATTCAAAATAGGGATACTGATTATAATTGTCTTCAAATTCTATTTTTGACGGTTTTACAACCCTCAAAACTCATGAATGCAAAAGTTACTGATGCATGTTTTTATTTATGCAGACAGGAATATTAACAGCAACATCAACAATTAATGATAAAATTTCTTAAGTATTAACAGCCATTTTAAAAATAAATCCATAGAAAAGAACTACGATTGGATGCTAGGTTGCCTTTCTACAAATGCTAATGCTAATAATAATACAGTATTTGCATAATGGAACAAGGACTTCTCACTGACTTCCTCCAGATTTTCTTTGTGTACTGTAATTTCCTATACTGGTCTCTAGAGTACATTTTCAGTGGGCACAAGGGACCACAAAAGGAAACCTGAATTAGTGTAAGGTTTCCTTCTTTCCATCTGTGTATTGTCAAGGTTCCATCAGAACCCAGAGATTTCAAGGTCTCCACTTTCAACCAGTATATTTGGCTAAGATCAACAAGCAGGATTTTTCAAGTATTTATTTATTCACTTACTCAATGTCTCACACTATCTAATTCAGGTCTTGGCATATTGATTATCAGATTTCAATATTTTTATTTAATTAGAAACTATAATGTTTCTGAAAACCCAAACTACAGCTAAAGAAGCCTCTTAATCATTTTAATAGTCTAGATGATACAAAGTTCTTGTTTTTTATGATGGATAAATATAGAAAGAAACTGTAATATCTAGTTCCTCCACACAAAACACACACTCACACTTTTTTAGCATGGTTAGTTTTCAGTAGTGTTGTGAAATACAGCATGAGTTCATATTAAAAAAAGAAAAATCAACATCAGTGCCTAGGCTACTGTAGGATGTGCTAGTCTAATCTAAATAATAATAACCATATCTTGTAATGCTAGTATTTGAACTGCAGCAAAGAGTGAATAATATATTACAGAAACTGGATTTAGTTAAAACTTTTTTTGTCATTCTACTTCTCAGATAGCAAGTCATACAACTCCTTTTCATATACTATAAGCATCAAGCTTTTTCACCTCTGTTAAGGAAGAACTATCAGTCCTTACAAGGATCTGTATCATTTACAATTGTCAAAATGTTTGCATGAATATTAAACTGGGCAAAAGGCCAAGAACATTTTTAATGGCAGTTACGGCTGCTCCTCTGCTACGTTGTTTAGAGTGAGACGATCCGGTAGCTATTTCCAGCAAAGCATTAACCAGAACTTCTTAATCTCATGGCCCATACTGTTCTACCACACACTGTTTAGCATCCCGTGGAGCTTGCCAGAAATATTGGTGGTTCAAAGCAGCTTTGGCTGAGATTCGCTTGTTGGGATCATACATTAGTAGTTGCTGTAATTTAGAAAGAGAGAAATATGAGTGTGCCTCAGTCTTTAAATCCTGCCCATTTACAGCAAACCCTTCAGTGTTAATTCAAGTAACCCTGAAATAATCCTTTGCAGTCCGCATTTTGTCAAAAAGTCCACTTCTGTCCGGCTAATGAATGCTTGACTAAATGGGCCTTTGTCTTGATTTAGCAAACTGCCTCATATATTCTTGTTCATACAAATCTGGGATAATTTGTCAATGCATGCTGAGAGGTCATAATTCATAGAAATTAGAAATTGCCTTCCTTTGAATTTCAAAATGATATGTTGGGCACATTCCAATTCTTGCAGTGGACACTTCCCAATTCTTGTAGGAAGTATTAAAAAAGAACCATACCCACAACCCCTTTACAAGTCTTCTACTCACCAGCAGTAAGTCTCGTCCATCTTGATCCAAGTTTGGAATGATCACCTTCATATCTTTCCTTGGCCATTTGGGGAAATTTCCTTTATAGTCAGGAAGATTTGTGACTCCTGGCCACAGTGATTCAGTAGGAGTACCAAGTGTGCGGAAAATCCGGAATAGTTGGTCAATTTCAGAGTCTCCAGGAAACAAGGCTTTTCTAGTCACCTGGACCAAGGAGAAGAAGGATCATTCACCTGGATTATTATACATATGATCTTCATTCTGGGTAACATTACTCTCTCCAAATAAAATGTTTCCATTATAAAAAAAAAGTCTGGTGTATCAAAACAGACCAATCTAGTAGCCTACCAAGTATCAATGGGAAAAGAACAACAGACTTCTACAACTCTTCCACTACACGGTTTACAAAATATTCCTAAAATTCTTAATTATCAAGTTGCTATTTTCTGTCTCTCCTCTGCTCCCTCCACCACCAAAAATTGATTATGTTCCATCAAATTGGTATCAACTTTCTGACACCACAGATAGATTTTCTCTAGAAAGACCAAAAGAATTACAGATGATAAAATACTGAAAATACTTTAGGATTCTACATTTCAAGAAGAAGAGGAATATATTAACCCAACACCTATTCTATTCATTGGGACACATATAACATTAATATATGAAATTGAATTATACTAAGATTTTGTAAGCTTTTAGACCTCAGTGTTTTGCATCACTTTGAGATCAGCTCCCAATGCTTGTTCAGTGTCTGTTTTTGGGGAAGTCAGTCTATCAGTTTCTGAAGCAGTTTCTAATTTATTACAAACCAGAGCAAAGTTAATACTTCCTCTGGACTGAAGTGGTTTTGTAGACCTTGTGAGCAACCTCCTTGTGAGCTTTTTTGCCTCACATGCCTGGACTCAGGTTAGGCATTATTCTTTCAACACTGGCATAGAGTTCAGTACTTTGGAACTAGTCTATCTAATCCTGCTTCCACTTAGAATGAATTTACCCCTCCAAAATCCATCCACCATGGCAACATGCAGCTACTGTTAGAGTTATTGGGAAAAAGGCCTGGTTTTCCTATGCCATTTTCCTGGTTCTGGCTACATGGAAAAGAGCAGCACTCTTTTGGCTAGAGATTGAAATGATCTATTGTAGAGAAAACTTTAAAATTAAACTTATCTTTCGAAACTAGTGTTTAAGCATAGACTACATTTATGACTTTTGCTGTTTCAAAATTCAGTATTGCAAAAGATACCTGGAGAAGGACTTTATACACATTTAATTTAGAATTGTAAAATCATGCTTATTCTCTTAGACTCTAGCAACCTCCAGTGGCTGCTTCTATACTGTACTCCTGTCTTATAAACCAATGAACAGTATAAGTAGGCAAAAAGCAAAGGGAAAGAATATGTTTGAAGCTTGAGAGAATTTAGTTAGATGCTGAGACTCAAGACTAATGAAGTAAACTAAAGTGTAAGCTTTAAATGGCATTTTGGCAAATAATATTGAAACATAAGGATTTAGGAGTTGTGGTGCTGCAGGGGTTAGAATGCAGTATTGCAGGCAAATTCTGCCCACAGACAGAAGTTTGAGCCTGACTGGGATCAAGTTGACTCAGCCTTCTATCCTTCCCAGATAAAATGAGGGGGCAATATGCCAATATTGTAAGAGCCGCAGTGGGTGCAGTGGTTAGACTGCAGTGCTGCAGGCTATTTGTGCTGACTGCCAGCTGACTGCAATTTGGCAGTTCAAATCCCACCAGGCTTAAGGTTGACTCAGCCTTCCATCCTTCCGAGGTGGGTAAAATTAGGACCCAGATTGCTGGGGGCAATATACGGACTCTGTAAACCACTTAGAGAGGGCTGTAAAGCACTGTAAAGCGGTATATAGGTCTAAGTGCTATTGTTATTGCCATTGCTGAATTTCCTTTAAACCGTCCTCGCCCTTTTGTAGTTACAACTGCTAAAACTAACCATCTGTCTAGGATAGGCAAAGGCAACCCACAGGCTACTTGCAGTCTCATTATCATCTTGAGGCCATCCTTGTATTGTTCTGTGGGGCTTAATGCATATTGTTTGCTTTTTTTAACTCATCCAAAAAAAGAAATTCTTCAGTAATACCATCACATCACCAGACATGGCTTCTGCAAGTACCAGAAGAAAACTGTCCAACTTCAAATTAGAGTTCTAACGATTAGAAACAACAGGAAGAGAAAGCAAGATAGGTTTCATGATATCTTTTAGAATGTGTAGTGATGAAGAAAAGGGAATTTAAAAAAATACATGGGCATTCACAATTTTTTTTGCCTATGCATTTTTCATCATTTATATTGTGATTATGATGTTTCTCTGAAACAGAAAAAGATGAAGAATGTTACCATTTCTGCAAAGATACAGCCAATGCTCCAGATATCCACAGCTGTCGAGTAATATTTACAACCCAGTAAAATTTCAGGAGCCCGATACCATAAGGTTACCACCTAAAAGGAATCAATTTAATGGTTGTTTGATATATAAGGCCTTCTCAGGTTTAATTAGAAACATTTATTATTGAACCGTAAGTCCAAAGCACATTGAACATTTTTCAAGTCATTCACTAGAAATTCCAAGTCATTTACTACAAGTCATATCAATATAACCTACTGGAATTCAATGTCCTCTATTACATTACGTCAGACAAGTTTCATATCCCTTGATATTCTCTTTCTTCTAGTTTCCCCCTTTACTGGAAAGCACTGGATCTCACAACTGGACAAAAAGCAATATCATGTGGGAGAAGGACAGAAACATAGGCCAAAGATCTGGTGAAGGAATAGTCTCAAAGGCAAAAAAAGAAAAAAAAAACTAAGTCCCGGATCAACTATGTTAGGTGGTTTCAACAGAGATTTCTATGAAATCAATAGATATATTGGGATATGCATTTTTTGGAAACGAAAATCCAGGGAAGTTCACACCCCAGTTCATCTGAAAGTCTTGGAGGCTACATAGAGAATTTAAAAAGACAAAAACCTTTTTTCTAATTTAACACCTTCCAATTCTAGGCTGGCAGAGATTGGCAGTCTAGATTGGTAAATTTATCTTTACCCTCCTCCATTTGCAAAATAAGCTTGTCTGCTCTAGTCCCCAAAAGGACCATTGCCTCTTTATGTCAAGATAACATAATGCAATGGGTTGAGAATATCTGCCATAATGATCCGAAGGGAATCACTTTTTATTCTTTCCAACCCAACTAAATATTCGGAAGATATTCCACAAAACAGCTCAAAATCCATTGTCAGGATAACCCTGAAAATAGACTAGAATGGGTCCATATTTAATGCAAGAGAAACCCGCAAACTGAAAAATCAGTAGAATCTGATTGGAAGCTGAATTTAAAAAGATCCTGTCCTTCAATGCTGCCAACTGCTCCATTTAATACACACACACACACACACACACATCTTTCTCCCCAGTCATGAGATCCAGAGTAGAGCTGCGATAAGGGATTAGAAAACATTCCAGAAGCTATGTTCTGTATGCTTTCCCTATCTTGTTTATATGAATCTTGATCCAAAATCTCAACTAGTTTGACACATCACAATACAGTTTCTTTTGATATACAGTAACTTAACAGTTTAAAATCCCCTTGGGTTTTCTAGTGTTAATGTTTTCCTCTATAAGCAGGCAACAGTTTTACTCTGGGTGGACTCTAACATACTGCAACAACTATTCTATCTGCTGCAGTCAGGTGATCCTTAGGGGATGAGGTTATTGCCCTTTCTATATTGGCAAGGGGCCACCCTTTCTCTTATGGCCCCTATACATATCTTCTAGCACCAGTCTGCTTTGGGCAGCAGAAGAGCGTAACTCACAGATCTCTCCCCAGGTCTGTATTTCCCATGACTCTGAAACTGTCACAACCCTAAATGATTTACTTCCTGTGTGTTTAACAAATTCCCCTTTTATCATACTAAAAATGAAAATGTAATGGTAAATTTCAAGAGGTTCTTAGGGCTACACCTAAGATTTTTCTGAAGAGGCTACAAACATAGCTCCCTCTTTCTCACAGGCATTTATTTCTGTGTGGTATCTTTTCAGGGGCTGACCCAGCAACTTACATAACTGAGAGAGAGACGCATTACCTCATGTGTGTAGGTGCGTAGGGGGACTCCAAAAGCTCTAGCTAGGCCAAAATCGGCTAGTTTGATGGCTCCCATTTCGTTTATGAGCAAATTCTGTGGCTTCAGGTCTCTGTGGATAACTCTGTGAGAATGACAGAAGCTTACACCTTGTAACAGTTGGTAAAGATAGCTCTAGAAAGAAAAAGTTCAGAGAGCACATATAAAGGAACTATAAGGTTGACACATCATTTCCTAAGCAAACTAGCAATAGCACTTAGATTTATATACAGCTTCACAATGCTTTATAACCCTCTCTAAGCAGTTTACAGAGTAAGCGTATTGGCCCCAACAATTTGGGTTCTCATTTTGCTGACCTTGTAAGGCTGGAAGGTTGAGTCAACCTTGAGCCAGTGAGGATCGAACTGCTGGCAATCAGCAGAATTAGCCTGCAATACTGCATTCTAACCACCGTGCCACCACGGCTCCTATGACATATATCAAAATTCTGCTACCATATATGGGCTTCCAAAATAGCGACAGCTACTAAGTGATAGCAAAGGGTTAAAATAGAATAGTATACCTTAGCAGCCATATGGTGATTGTCTACATTTTTTGCTAACCTTGATTAGCAAACAATTGTCTACATTTTTTTATTTCACCTTGATTAGCAAACAAAATAAACAGATTCCAGTTAATACCCTTTTTAGCCATGGAGAATGACACTATTCCCCTTTTAAAAAACAATTTGGGCTGTCTGGAGAAGCATGATGGACTTGGGCACTGTAATTCTGGGAGAAGGGACTGGAATAAAGCTTTTCCTCACTCTCTGATGGCCCAAGTGATGGCCCAAGATCATGAACCTGACTTTAGGCAGGACTACAACTCACCATCACCTGATTTTTAACCTAGTGCTTTCACACCAAAAAGCAGCATTTATTTAACTCTGGTTTCAGATATATTATTCCACACTGAGAATTAGATATAATTTGAATGAAGACAATGTTATAGGCTTTAAAATTTTATAGGCATATCAGCATTCTAGGGCCCTTTTCCCTTAAATAACAGCTTCTGGATAACAGTTTGTATTAAAAAAAAGCAGTATGAGGTAAAGCTGTTTAATACTTTTGCACAGCTGCTACTTTTGCAATGCCAGATCATTTCCTGAAATCTTTTTTTCCTTCACAGTTAAAAATGAATTTCTAAGCATGGGTTGGGAAATCCATGTAGATTTGAAAGGAGATGCAATTGGAAGAGCAATCTCAGCAGGAAGAATAAAGATTAAGTATTTAATTCTTCCCATAACAACTTCATAACTGCTGTCAAAACTAGGTTTTCTATCATGAGACAGAGGAAAAAAGAATAAAGTATAGGTCAAAGATTTTGCAACATTCCAGGCAAAAGGAACTGGGAACCTTTTTGACCACAAGAATCACATGCGATACCAGCTGATCAATTAGGAGCCACAAACAACCAGGGGCACATAGTCAGCCCTATGAGGTAGACCAAATCAGAAAAATAAATCCGTAGGTATACCAGAACTATACTTTATTGGACCAGGCTATGGTAACAAGAGTCTTGCAAGTCCACCTGTGGTTGCCCTTCCCTCCCATTTATACCCCAGAGACTTGCGGGGTGAGCCAGTCTGTCTTTTTTTAACACTTTCCTGGACTCAATGCACATTTCTGCACCTGTTGTTGTCTTAATGCCTTCTGGGTGGTTTCTCTAAGATTATCTCCCTGGCTTCCTACAACCATACATACATATACATGCATATACAATCACCTCTCCCCCCTCCCTCCGCCCCAATCTTCTTTTTCCTCTCCCTTAGCTGAACAGTCCTTTCCGGCAGCTTCCAAAGCATCTAATTGTATAGCTAGCAGGGTTCCTATGGCATCCCTAGGAATGTGGCAATCATTTTTCGGCAGACAGACAGAAAGTACTGTTGACTGCACTGGGCCAGAGAGAAGATTGTTGGTCCACATAAGTTGTAAGTTGAACATTCATGTTGCAAAGGAACAATCTGAAAGTAGTTTCAAAGTGTGCTAGCTAATTGCCAGAGACAGATAAAGGATAGTTCTCCAGATTGGGGCCCGTGAGGGAGGGTATTTGAGACACTTGCTACCTTGACTAAGCTTAGAGGAAGCTCTCCTGTACGAGATGAGTCCATGTACTTTTTAAGGTCTTGATTCAAATATTCAAAGACTAAGTATAGCTTCTTCTGATTATGCACTACATCAAGAAGCCTGGAAGAAAATTAAACCCAGTGACTTGAGTATTTAGATTTAGATAAAATATGTAAACATTATTATTGCAAGCTCTTCAATACAGCAGAAGGAAATCAGTGTAATAGGATGATTATACTGCCTTAAGATTAGGGAAAATCCAATCTGAAATCTTGACAGGAAACTCACTAGGTGACACGGGTCAATTCTCTCATCTCTCAGAGTTTTTATAATTGATGTTATTGTTTATCACCCAGAGTCACTTTTTTGTTCGTAGAAATTGAACAAATAAATAAATAAAAATAAATAACAACAAAGAAAAATTGTGCAACCTAATATAAATTTTTGGAGGCAGGAGATAACATCGCAATATACAAGTTAAAGATCTAAGGGTTAGGTTAGGGTCTATTTTTATGTATGAATAAATGCAATATTGGAATTGCTATCTGTGAAAATACTTGATATTTATAGAATATATCCTAACAGATATAAAACCAGTAGCTTTTCTTACCTCACTATATTTGGATGTTTCAATTCTTTTAACAGTGAGATTTCTCTGATTGCTGTACTAGGTACTCCTTCTGTCTCCCTGCGGGGGAAAGACATTTTATGATGAAGCAATCCCAATCTTTCTAAGGAATGTTTTGGGCATGATAGTTCATTATCCTCATCTTCTATGGGGATTGTCACATGATCGTTCACAAATTCCATCTATGGATTTAATTAAAGCTATAACTACTCTCAATCTACAAATTCCCACCTGTCAAGATGAACCATCATCCCGTAAGTTTAAAAACAAGGGACCTAGCAAGTAGTGGGTTAGTTCGAGGGTGCACAGAGTCATTACTGAGGGACTTAGAACATAAAGCAAGGGAGGAAGTCTGCCAGATAGAATTTAATTTAGTAAGCTTCAGAAGCTTTTGAAGTACCTATCACATATTAAAAATTATTATGATCAGATTATTAATTATCAATTATTGGTGCATTGCTTGAAGCAGCCACACTTTTATAGAAATAATGTCAGGGATAAAAAAATATTTTTCAAGTTTTAACATTTGGCATTACTGTGCACATCCTGATAGAGAATATTTGTTCACCATCTGAGATGATGCAGAAAGACTGTTCCTGCAGAGAGGTATCCCATTTATTCCACTGCTATGAAGCTGACATATAGGGCATGATATAAGGGAATATAATACAGTTCCTTACAGAAAATAAATAAGCCCAAATATGTCTAGTGCCTGGATAGGATATTTGGGAACCTTTCTAGCAAAAGATAAAACATAAATAGATTGAGATGCTCCTGGTTTCTGATACAATTTCTCTATGTGGTCCAGTTGTGTCTCAAAGGGAAAGGTGAACATGCAGAGCTGGCACTTAGAAAAATTGTGAAATGCAAACAAATATATTCATACATCCAGTTTGATCCCAAATTCATCATAGCTTATGCTCCTGAGGTACTTGCTATTACATATATTGTTAGAGATAGCTTAAAATATGCTTGATATGGAATCTGTTAGGAAAGTTATATTATCACTATGATCAAATTATAACCAAGATCTACCAGAAGAGTTTTTAGAAATCCACATTTCCCTCATCCCAAACATGTTTCAAGAAACACCAACACTTTTTCTTATAGTCTGTATTCCAAAATGTTATTTGAAAATCAGTTTACGAGTAGCAGATTTAGGAGTAACCTTGTGAACTAAGAGTTCAGGGTTTAGCTTCAGTACTTACGAATCAAGTCGGATCTTCTTCAGAGCAACTAACTGGCCTGTTTGCTTGTTTCTTGCTTTATACACGACTCCATAGGTGCCCTCCCCAATCTTCTCTACTTTCTGGAATACATCTTGGAATGTGTCCATTTTTTGCTTTCTGACTTGGTGCTATAAAATTTACTCACAAGTTTAGCAATAATACAACTTGCCATTTTTATACATTTCAATATTACATGCTGTCATTATTTTTTATCTCCTGCAAAACCAACTATGTAAATTTGCATGAATGTTATTTAAAGGCCTCTCTTAACAACATCTTTAGAATAGACTACCATCTTTTTTATTACATTTTAGCTTCTGTTAGTAAAGCTGGTTTGTACAATGATTAGTTTTTATAACATTTATTGTGTCATTTGAATTCCTGTTTCTTTTTTGTCCACCAAATTTTTTTTTGCCTGCCAGTGAGTTTCATGCACCAATTATGTACATTTATTTTGGCTGTCTTGCACTCCTTCCACCCTCACAAATAGTTTAAGATTAATGAATGATGATTGAATAATAAATTGACCTCAGCCAATTTATGTACTCACATCATGATCATAACGAACGATTATATCCATGAAGGGCAAAAACCTTTCAGATATGAAATTTTAACACTACTGATGGGCAAAAAGTGAACAAGAACTTCCCACACTGAATAACTTTAATAAAGGCAGGATAAAAATCTAATAAATACATTTGTGATAACCAGTCCATCTCCAGGAACAAAATATCTCGATTCTATATAATGAATGGAGACCTATTCAGGCCAAAACATTTAGCATACCATATGTGTCCTTCCATTTCCCTCTCACTCCCCATCCACATGAGTCTAAGTTGCTAGCTAAGTTACTCTGGAATATAAAAGACAAAAAATCTAACTTCCCTGACAATAAAAATTAACAATTTACTGTCCCATAGTGGTTTCCTCATTCTACCTACAGTAATTGGTTGGCCTGTCTCTAGATGGGCTACCTAATGGATATACTAAACTTGCTCCAAAGCCTCCAAGAATAGTTAGGACTCATTCTAATAAAATAAGGAAGATTGAAAGACAATAATTTGTATAAGCAAACTGGGTGAATTTCATCATCTAGCTTCTTCCAAACCGTAGGGGTTCTTAGGTTTACAGTATTCATTTCCTCTCAGTCTTCCAGTGAAGGACCAATGTTCCACTAATATGTGGAAAAGACATGCTCTTTATTATAAAAGAGTCACTCATGAGTTTGTCTATGGAGTTGGCCATCCTTTTAGGCAAGAACACAGCTTCTGAGAGCTGTTGCTCCTGAATTCCCTAAAAATTTCCCACTGATGGCGGGCTGGGGAACCAGCATATCTAGACAAGAAGAGGCTGGAGTGTAATCCTTTGAAACATGGTAGAAAACACATTATCTCATCACCAGTAGGAGAGTAAACACCCTTCCCACAGATTCTACATATGAACTGGAAGGTGTTGGAGAAAAATCTGTAAGAGGCAACTTCTAATTTCATCCTGTTTATATTTTCCTCCTCCTTCTCACTTGCCCTTCAGAGACAAAATGAGATTTATTTTCTCTACTCAGGTACGACAACACAGACTACATCAGTCTCTGAAATTTATAGGTTTCCAAAGTCATGTCAATGCATACATGGACATGTCCAGTAGCATTCCATGGGCAAGACCCTGAACAGAGAAAATAGGTGCAATTATAATTGAGCAACAAGGAACTAAAGGAGTATAAGATGATGGGTTTGTTGTTGTTGTTGTTAGTTGCGAAGTCGTGTCCGACCCATCGCGACCCCATGGACAACGTTCCTCCAGGCCTTC